>JAPSGF010000016.1:3360419-3580992 GCA_035772895.1 Perdix hodgsoniae
CTTCCTTCCTTCCTTCCTTCCTTCCTTCCTTCCTTCCTTCCTTCCTCACTTTATATCTGGAAATAGAAAATAAGGAGGAGGGTGAGAAAAAGGGATGCATTTCTTTGGCTTCAGTCTGGAAAGGGGGAAACAGTGCAACGTCACTGGCAAGTAACTGTGAGTTTGCATTATCTGAGGGAGTAACCTGCACACTAGACTCTGGGGCTGCCTTCTGGCTGTCTTCTGGCAGTACGGGTTGCATACTTGTCTTTCTGATTTGCTTTTATTCCTGCATACAGAGCTGCCTCTGTTGAACTTCGGCTGAACTGCATTGATCATCAGTGCTCATTCTATCTGCTCTGGAAATTAGGAGAGAGAGAGAGAAGGGAAGGAGAAGTCTAGCTTGAAGTTAGCATCTCTTCAATAAGAATTTAATTTAGATTTTGCACAGTTACACTATGTTGGTTAAATCACACTATTATGAGGGGAAAAAAAATTACTTATGGTTCTTATTCTGCAACCTTTGTATAAACCCAAGCTACTTGTTCAGTAGCTACATTTCCACTCTTTCTTGCTTCTAAGGGCAAAATAAGTGAGTACATACACTGAAGAGAGAAAAACAAGTTCTCTTGGATGCCTACATCCACTACGAAGCGTCTGCCTGGACAGCAGGCATAAGACAGATTTCATAGGGTATAGCATGCTGTCAGCTGGGCTGAATCCCCTGTACTGTTCCTTCCCTTGTGTGTTGTCAGGAGCTTGGCTTTAGCAGCTGACTTGAGGAGTTGTCTTCCCTAGCAAAACCTTCAAATAGCATAAAGTCATCCACACTAACTTTCTACTCCTCTGGGAGAGAGAGGGAGACAGGAGTGGTTGTGGCAGATCTGCTCCAGCTTCTGGAAATCATGCCTCTGCTTCACAGTGCTGATGAGAAATCAGGGGGGAAGCTCTGAGCTTTGAAAGTGGAGCAGTACATGTTTCCAGTAAGAAAGAACATGTGGAGGGAAAAGAAGCTTCAAGGCATCCTTGCTGTGACCATGGCTGTCACACTGTAAGGCTGAACGTTATTTTGGTTAAAACATGGGCACCTTTGTGATATCCTTGGTGCTTCCTGAACAGTTGTGCCCGAAGAACCAAAACTTAAAAGAAGCCAACAAAACAGAACAAAACAAACCATCCAGCTTGTGAGGAAATGAGTTCTCTAAAGACTAATTATAGGATATAGGTCTTTTTGTCTTGGCTTCCTGGATCTTTTCCTTCTTCTTAATTGCTACATCAATAACCTATAGATATTTTGGAGTTTAGTTTGAGCATCTGAAATGAGTTTTGCCAGGCCTTAGTCCACTTAGTCCTGGTAACCATTTCCACATTTTTCGGAAGACTCTGGCTCCTACTGCCCATTTTAATCGGTGTCAAGGCACAGTGGCTGGGAATTGTATGGAGGATGAGACACATTGCTACTTTGTCCTTACCAGGCACAGTTCAGAGAATCATAAGATCACAGAATGGCCTGGCTTGGAAAGGATCTCAAGGATCATCAAGCTCCAATCCCCATATCTAATACTAGACCTGGTTGCCCAGGGCCCCATCCAACCTGGCCTTGAACAGCTCCAGGGATGGGGCATCTACATCCATTCTCTCTGGCAGCCTGTTCCAGCACCTCACCACTCTCTCTGTAAAGAACTTCCTCCCAATATCCACCTAAATCTTCACTCCTTCAACTTAAAACCATTTCTCCTTCTCCCACCATTATCTACCATTGTAAAGAGTTGATTTCCCTCTACTTTATAGGCTCCCTTTAGTTACTGGAAGACTGCGGTAAGGTCACCCTGCAGCCTTCTCTTCACCAGGCTGAACAAGCCCAGCGCCCTCAGCCTGTCTTTGTAGGGGAGGTGCTCCAGCCCTCTGATTATCTTTACGGCCTTCTTCAGTACCCTCTCCAACAGCTCCCTGTCCTTCTTGTACTGGGGGTCCCAGAGAGGGACAAAGCACTTCAGATGGGGCCTCATGAGGGCAGAGTAGAGAGGGACAATCACCTCCCTGTCCCTGCTGGCCACCTCTCTTCTGATGGAACCCAGGGTACCATTTGCTTTCCAAGATGCAAGAGCACACTGCTGGCTCATGCTGAGTTTTTCATCCATCAGGACCCCCAGGTCCTTCTCTGCGGGGCTGCTCTCAATTCCTTCCAGTTTGTGTATATGCCTGGAATTCCTCTGGCCCAAATGCAAAACCTTGCACTTCGCTGTGTTGAACCTCATTAGGTTCACCCAGGCCCACCTTTCAAGCCTGCTGAAGTCCCTCTGAATGGCATCCCTTCCTTCCACCGTGTCAACCGCACCACTCAGCTTGGTGTCATCAGCAAATTTGCTGAGGGTGCACTCAATGGATGGAACAATTCCTTCAGATGAGAGGTGAAGCAGGATTTAGAGGTAACATGTGAGAGCAGTTCTGTACTGTGACCTTCCTCTGTGTCTTTAAGGAGGAACTCAGTTCTTCAGGGCAGTCAAGCCAAATCCTGCCAAGACTGCAATCACTTCTCAAAATTTAGAAAGCTTTCACAGGTATAAAAGCAAAAATTTCTTTCCTTCCTTTTTTACAATGTTTCATTTTCTCCAGGAAAGACTAAAAATAAATGAATGGGTAAATTAAATGCATATTTACAGATGCTGCAGGATGAAAATGCTCCAGTCTTTTTATTCTGTAACGTACTCCAGACACTACTTTGCTTTCCTGCTGTTTAAAATATCCCCTTACCAGTTAACCTGTTTTTCCTATCCATCCCTGGTTGTCTCTTCCCATTTCTAAAAATCTCAAGATTTTTTCCCTAGGGGGAAGTTGAAGAAAGGTGATGTGAGGATAGAGAGTGCATACGTACTGCAGCAGCTTTAGGTAGAAACTACTTCCCTGAGTAAAACATTTTCCCTTTCCTGCCTATCTGAAATTGAAATTTCTGGTTCTATCTCAAGAAACACTCGCACTGGTATCAGCACAACACTGCTGTGCTGCCTGGCTGGAATAATGTGCCCTGGACCAGAGAGAGGGAGAGCACTAATTCCAGCATAGCTGTGCGTCTTCCCAGGGACAGTGCCCAGCTTGTAAAGCTAGGTGAACACAGACAGGGCTCTTACTACCAGAGTAATGGCAGCCCTGGAAGGTTAAAAGGAACAGAATATCTGGTGGGGGAGAAATTGTTTTGCACTGGGACCAAAGCTGGATGGAAAACTGCTCTCCAATATTACCTGCATGTGGCCAGTCCTCATGTAGAACCGAGGCACCACGTTTCTATATTGCGAAAAGCTGCATCTTTGAGGAGATGTTTACAAGAAAGATGGAACAGTTCCAAGCTTTTGATTTGTTGGTGAGCTCACACTCCTAGGAACTGCAGTTAGGAGCACCCTGTCCAACCAGCAGAGGAAATGTTATTCTTCTGGGCTGTTACCTCAAATTTTGCCTGAAATGACTGGCCTTTTGCTGTTCTTTTTGGGTCGATCATGTTGCCAACTCTTGTGCTAGGATGGCTTTGTTGCAGTAGATGCTGTGATCCAATTCATTAAATGTCATCTTTTAAGTCACCTTCTTCTCTTGGAAGAAAAACAAAAGAAGCCTGGGTAATATGTGTGCCTTATTTAGTTTTTGATGTCTTTTCTTCTCCTTCCCCCTTTCTTTGCTCTCCAGATCACATTCTTTCCAGAACACTTCTTTCTCCCATCCCAGCAATGCTCCTCTCTCTGTTCCTCACCTTTCAGCAGCTGGTCCCAGCAAATGGGAAACATAACATTGCTGCTTTTAGTTTAGTAAGACCATCATCTTTGTCATCCAGAGGTCTTCCAGATCAAGCGCACAGCTGAGAAACGAGTGCTGTCTGGGATTGGTGCAGAGTATTAATAAAGAGTATTAGTGTAGTTCTTGATCATTAGCTCCAATCCACTGCAGGTTAGTTATGGCCCTAGACGTAGTTACTCTGATACCCAGTTGCTTTCTCATCCATATTAAATGGATTATCTCCTCCTGGTAGATTAATGCCAATCCTTTGCAGCATGTGTGGTGGATTCCATCAGCAGCTGTGTGAGCCTTCTGAGAATTTTGGATGAACTCATTTTTTCAGTAACACAGTGCTGTGTTGTTGATGACAATAAGACTGCTATGGTTAATGGGTTATCAGATGTCTGTTGTAATAACTTTCAAATGTCTAGAATTTCTCCTTTTCTTAGTATTCCTGGAGATTTAACTAGTTATAGAGAAATAATATTCCAGTTACTACCTCCTCAAAGAACATGACTTGTGCAGGTAGTATCATTTCACAGAATCATCAAATGGCTTGGGTTGGAAGGGACATTAAAAACCAACCCCGTTGTCATGCGAAGGTTTGTTATTATCCACCAGCTTAGGCTGTCCGTTGTCTGTGTGAAAAGTTAGTCTCCCTCCTGTTTATAAGTTCCTCACAAGTACTTGGAAGGCCACAATGAGGTGTCCCCAGAGCCTTCCGTTCTCCAGGCTGAACAACTCTCCAATTCTCTTATCCTGTCTTCACAGGAGAGGTGCTCCAGCCCTCTGATCATCTTTGTGGTCCTCCTCTGGACCCACTCCAACAGCTGCACATCTTTCTTGTGCTGGGGGCCCTGGACCTGGATGCAGTACTGCAGGTGGGGCCTCATGAGGGCAGAACAGAAGGGAACAATCCTCTCCCTCTCTCTCTGCTGGCCACCCCTCTTTTGATGCAGCCCAAGATACAGTTGGCTTTCTGGGCTGTGAACACACGCTTTGATAGCTTTTCTTTGTCTCCCATCCACAAATATCCCCATGTTCTTTTCCACATGACTCCTCTACATCCATTCATCCACATCTGTACTGATAACAGGGGCTACCACGGCCCAAATGTAAGGCCTTGTTGAACTTGGTTTTATTGAACTTAGTTCACATGGGTCCACTTCTTAAGTTCATCTGGATCAGGTCATCTAGCTCTTCCAAAACAACTGCAGTCTGTTGTCTCTTGCAGAAAGTTTTTATGGGTTTTGTGCTCTTGTGGCAGTGCGAAAGCTGCCACCAACTGCTAGAACATCTGCTAATGTGCTGGAGAGTTCTTCCCTAGGCATCATCTAGAATTGGATGTGCCTTACTCTGTCTTGCTTGTTTCAAGTATGTTGACTTTTTTTAACTATCTGCTTTATTTAACTTCCTGCTGCCTCAACTAGATGCTTAAAATACATCAAGGTAGTAGAAATCACTGCCACAACATGGAGCAAGTATTTTCTTTGTCTTCATTTCAGAAAATTGGCATGCCTCTGTCCAGCCTTAGAAATTCACGGGTAGTGTTTTGCCAGTAGTCTTATGAAGCTCCCATAACAAGGCTTCTCTAGCCATTTTTTGTTTTTAGGTAATCATTACAATCACAAATGTCTGCAAATCATGTGGAAAGGACACAGTGCAATTACAGATGCAAAAGTATACAGAAACGTGGCTACTGAAGTCTGAACTACAGAGATCTAAGCTGCAGTCTTAGTTTCCCTGAAGTTATTTAGCCTTTCTCCACCAGTCTTCAGTTTTTTCCTCTGCACAAAGATAAAGACAGAGTCGAGGTGGCTTACTTTGCTAAGGGAATGCAATTAATCACCTCAGCAGCAATGGTTCACGCAGTCTAGTGGTTGTATGCCTTAATAGTGACCTAAGGCCAGATGTACTGGAGGAAGGTAAGCCATAAAATAGGAGCCAAAGGTAAGGATAAAGCTATATCATACAACTTTGTTAGATTTCCTACATTGACTGTGGTCCTGTAAGTAAAAAATTTCTGGGTGAAAAGGTGGCTGTTTTGTGCATGACATTACAGACTCGGAAGGTAGAATTTTCCCCTCAAGTGCTAGAACTGGCACTCCAGTGTTGGTGTCTGGCGTGAAATATGACATCTGTTTAGATGGATGTACTTGGGCTTTTCAGCTAGTGTGGAAAGGAAAAATGCACTGGAGGCTGCTGAATTTCTGATGCTTTGTTTATAAAAGTGTTGGTGTTTTAATCGTGGTCTGAACAGACATGTTGAAAATGTCAGAGACTACTTGTCCCTGTTCTCTTTTAGTGAGGATGATGACCTGATCAGTTGCTGTTCATGCAAGCCACTCGGTTGGAGGATATAGGAGAGATTTTTGAGTTAAGAGAACTTTTTGTTTGTTTCTCTGGAAAAAAAATGTGCTGGTGGCTTCCCTTTCATTTCAGTTCACTGAGGTTTAAAACAAAGTTAGTTCACTATTCTTTGCCAATCCCTTCTCCTCGCTTTTTAAAAGTAGATCCTCAGGTGATATAAGGAGTCATGGAGTTACAGCAATTTAAAGCCATCTGTGGAAATGCCCCTGGGTCTCCTGGGATGCAGTAGTTTTCTGAATTTTCCACTCATCAGAGAATGTCTTGGGCAGAAAGAATATGAATTTCAAATGTTGAATGGAAGCAGGAAAAAAAATCCCTTGGGGCTTATTTTACACAGGGAAATGAACTGATAGAACTATAGTGGAATAATTATAATTATACTACTGTGGCATAGCCATAAATGAGATAGAGTAATTGTATCAGAAGCATCTTACTTTTATTCTCAAATATTGTGCTTTCATAAGGAGCTATTCTGCCAGTGCTACAGCAGATGATCATTATTATCATTATTGTTCTTATTTATTAACCAGCATTTAATTTAGCACCTTTTTGCTGCAGTTTTCAAAGTGCTTGAAAATACATTGTTCCTGTTTGAAGTACTACTCTTGTCCTTCGGGCCAGTTTCTACAAACTCTTAGGAAAAATCTTCAGACCTTCTTTATTCATCATAAAAATGAAACAAAAAAAATGAGCAGAACCCCAAGTATTTTTCTTTTGCAGGTCACCTTAAATATACATAGCTAAGAGCCAAAAGAGATGAGTTGTTTTCCCAGCTCTGCTACTGACTCTCTGTACGTGACCTTGGCCAAGTTATTTCACTTCCACAAATGAGAATAATAGCGTTGACCTCGCAGATGTATTATGAGGCTTTATTTCTAAAGCCTGCAAAGCCTTTCGAGGTCTTAAAGTGGAAGGAGATAGCAAAGTTTAAAGTCCAACTATTATTAAACACATTTATCATATAGGTTGAATACAAGCATTTCAGCAATCTGATCTCGGTCTTTTTCATTTTTATACTTCAAAGCCTAATTAAGATTTAGATTCTGTAAGTTTCAGTGATTGCTTCATTTTCAGTGTATGGTTGATACTGTGTGTTCTCTTTTCCCTTTCCACAGCCCTGTAAAACAAATCTGTGGCCAGTGCCTTATCCATTCCACTTCCCTCATGGTCGTTCACCAGGAGATGGAGGCTGATGTAGGGGGGCTGACAAGATCAAGCATTGTTAGGTTGCTGATCTCTGCACTCGGGATTTTAATTACTTATCTTTGTGAGACCTCAGTGGCCTAATTGTTGCTGGGGCTCTTGAATCTTCCTGAGAGATTGGGTTGCAATCATGGCTGGGTAATGCTTATGATACCTTATCTTCGCTGCTAAAGGAAATCATCCCTTTTGTTGTAGTCTCTAAACACCGTGAAATGATTCCATAATGGCACCTCATTAACACCTGGAGCCTTTGCCTGTTAGTCTCCATCTTTAACAGCCTTTGTGGTTGGATACCTTCATTGTGCCCTCCAAAAAGTAAATGCCATACAGTTTATTTGTTCCTAGCTGACCTATGTTTCAAGTCAAGCATATTTTAAGCATAAGGAGATGCTGAACAAGGGAAGCTATATCTTTTACTTTAGGGAATGTATTTTTCATGTCTTCTAAGCAAAGCAGTGTTTTAGTGGATAGTACCTGGTAACCCTGAAGTACAGACCCTCTGTGTAGACCCACTAATGACATCTGAGAAGTGAACTCTAGGTGGTCACTTGATTAAAAGCATGTTTGCTACACTGGGATCCACAATCCCTCTGTAAAATGTGGAGGGATCTGTTCATGAGGAAAAGGTTGAAAATCAATGTTTTAGAAAGTCCCACTGGTCTGTGTCCATAGCTGTTGGAAGTGGCAGTCTGAAACAAGGGAGATTTGTATGAATGAGAAGCCAAGCCAAATTCCTTGAACATTTCTGATTATGTTTCTTGCCAAACAACAAAGATGATACTTAACTGCATTGCCTTGTCCTGGTATTTATAGTGATGTTGCTTCTCTTCAGCCCTTTTACTCAGTAGGTTCAGTTAGGCATAGATCAGCCAGAAGCTCTTTTGAGGGTCTCCAGTTTCTGTAGCCCCAACATAAATGTTCTCCAGTAGGCATCTCTACTTAAGGGATATCACTCCTCCTCATGGAAAGCTCTTCTCCCTGTGCTAATCAAATTGCATGGAAGACACAGTTGTCTCCTGTCACACCTCTGTGATAAAAGGTACTCATGGACTGCTTAATCCAGGCTTTCTCAGTGCAGGTGTATCTTTCAGCCAAGTACAGTGCTGCTTGCACTCTAACAGATAGAAAAGCAATTAACAAAAGTTGAAGGCCTGAGATTTTGGCTGTGCTATTTGCTCTGCTATGTCATAGATGTCACTAACATTATTTGAGAGATGAGGAAGAAGTGGGGGATGGTTGTTGGCATTATGATGTTGAATAAGGTTTATAATAGCAATAATCCTCCATGAAAACAGTTGTTATCATAGTTAATGCCTGCTTTGTCAGTGTGTTAACCTTCCTTGGCTTTGCCTCGGGCCATTAAATGACCAACCATTCGTTAAACTCCCGGGAGCGACCAATTTCAGAGGGAATATTATGGAGTTCATTTGCGAAGTGAAGCACTTGGAATAGCATGCATGTATCACTTGCTACAACATACACATGCACACCTACACCAGCTTTCATGTGCACGAGCTTCACTGTTGGCACAGTTCTGTCATCTGGCCACACGTGGCCTCATTTATGTTCTGGCGTGCACTGATTCATGTCCTCTTGTATGGATCCAGGTAATACAGATGGGCTACAAAAAGGAAGAGAGACTAGACTTGTCATTCAGATGAGACCTAAATGAACTGCATTGTTATTATCACTTTTCTTAGTTTGACCTGCTCTCTTCCCCAGAGGCTGACTCTTTCTGATAGCTCTTCACCGTGAGAGGCTTACTTGTCTTAGCATCTTTCATGACAACTGAACATAAATTTTAGTCTTCTACTTTTGAGCTTGACATTGCTTTTACAGCCCCCTCTATAGCTTTCCACTGTATCTATGCACTTCTCAAGCTACTGAAGTTAAGTCGGTTGCTTCCCAAAGTGAATAAATGAGCTGTGTTAGAGGCTTCACTGTTCGTTGGCTTTTTTTTTTCCTCCTACAGAAGAGTTTGTCTGGCCGTGTAGCACTGGGAGGTGCAGCATCTCCGTGCGATCCTATACACCAGACACCATCTGGACTGGTTTTCTCAAGGCCAGGGATTTCACTATGTATCAGAAGAGTTGTTGTTCATACATTATGGTGATCGTGAATCCTGCCACGTGCCCCTTGGCCTCTTTCTTTGCGTCTGTAAAATGTTACATAAAAATATGGAACTTTATACCCAGTATCGCTCACTGAATTTTGAGTATAAATCTGTTTTCTCTCATATCAATTTCAGAGAGATTTACTGTTTTGTCAACAGTAAAAATGGCGTGTGTGCATTCTCCTGCTGATATCCTCTTGTGTTTCAGCCTTTTAAAGTTCCCTCAGGCAGGGATCCTGTCTTTCTGAGTATCTGGAAAGCAGCTAGAACAGCCAGCAGCTAGAACATAGTATTTCTTCATGCGAAAAGGAAAAAAAGAAAGATTCTGCGGTATCAGTAGGATTGCAAAGGTTGCAGTGAAAGCTCCTACTGCTTAATATTGAGATCTATTTGAAAATGTAATGCAAGCCAGCACACTGTGGCAGGAGCAGCAAGAGGGCACACCAATGTCCCTGGCACCCCTTTGCTTGAAAGGAGAGCGGTACCTTTTGCTTCAGATATGCAAATACAGGTGCTCTTTATACTTCCTCTGCACTTGAGAAATTAAAACGAAAAGAACGGGTTCTCCTTCGGTGCCAGCCACTCTTAATTGTGCCTCTCGGTGTCTCAATATGAGTTTCGCTACTTTTTAAGGGCTCCCCTGCTTTCCTCCCTGTCTTTCTGGAATAGTAAAGTGCTCTCACTTGCTGCTTGGACACTCCCAAGTGCTGCTCGCTGCAGGTGTCAGTCTGACAGTCTATGAGAGCACTTCATAATCCCATAACGAGGCAGAGAGGAGAGCACTTCGCAGTGCACAGCCAGAGATGCTGCTTAGCTTCGTTTGCTCTTCACATGCAAATTAGGAAGGCTGCTTTCACTACACAGGCCCTTCAAGGCACACAGAAGTGCAAACATTTTCAGACAGAGTCTGTATCTGGTAAGCAAACATCTTTAACTTTCCACAAGTGTGTCTCCCTTGTTCTCCAATCAAATAAAAAAAGCAAGGAAGCTAAACAGCTAACTAAATAGTTCTTAAGGATAGAAAGACTGTCAAAAGCAAATGAGCTGGATAGCTGAATAACAAGATTTCCTTCTGTCTCATTCTTCTGTGAGATTCCAGTCTTACCAGCAAGGATCTGGGCAAGAAGCGTGAGCAGTAGTGGAGGCTGTTGGTAAGTTGGGCATCCAGAGAACTCAGATAATGAGCCTTGAGCTTGTGTAGTGTTAAAAATACGTTAAGCCTGAGGCTTATCTACTTGATTCCTAAGCCTTTAGGATGAAATTGGTTCACGTTGTTTTAGGTTTTTAAAAATTAGGAGGTTTTTTTTTTTTTTAAATAAATAAATAAATAACTATGTACAGAAAAGAAAATAACAGCAACAAAAATACCCAACAACCAGGGGTGTGGGTCTCAGCTTCAGAGAACAGTGACTTGAAAGAAAAAAAACATTGCTCATAAGAAGCTGTGTGGAACCTGATGCAATGAGTGCCTTTAGGACACTTCATTAAAGCACAAGTAGCAAGGGGATGAAATGTTCAGTTTCTAATTCCTTCTTGCCTCTCTGGTACATTTAATTTACTTTTAATGTAATTATTCATTGCTTAATACAGCCAAACATTATTTACCTAAATATCTGCACTATAAAACGCATTTATTCATAATGAGGTCATATCCCTCAGTTGTTTCCATCATATCAAACAGCACTTTGTTTTGCAGAGCGTTCTACCAGCACGCCTTGTGTGACCCCCACTGTCAGATAGGTAGAGGAAGGTGAGGGTATGTTTTTAAGCACAGTCCTGCCTACCTCTGGATTTATAAAACACTACTGCTCGAATTTTGGGCAGTGTAACAGACTGCTTGCTCACTAGTTACTCACACGGCGTTGCATTACCCAAACACGAAGGGTGTTTTCCACAAGCAAAAAGAGACAGCAGTGTGTGCTGGGGCAGGTGTTAAGAACACATAGGCTAGGGCTTGCTTTCTCTTCTGACCAATACCAGCATAAAACATTTCTTTTTGGATTTGGGGAGGCAGACCAGTGCCTTAGCAGTAAATCAGATCTGTGATGCAGTTAGGTTTTGTAATGCCGATATGTGTCAAGTTATGCTACTACTTGTGCTTCTGTGGGTGATGGGAATTCTCGCAGTTCTTGCCTCTAGTTAACATCACATGCAAATGAAGCTATTATGATTCATACTTTTAAGGCATATAAGTGGCAAATTAGCAACCACTACTTCAGGAAGAGATCGGGCAGCCTTCCCACAGCTAGCACTGCGCTGGAAATTAGGGATGTACATGTAAAAACAGAAGCTGGGAAGCTAAATTCCTTTAGGAATTGATTATATGAGTTCCATGGCTTTTCACTTCTGTATCAGATGTGAATGCTGACTAGGGAATGGAGTCTGTTTTCTGTGTCATGGCGGTAGCTCAGAGGACTGTATAGGCTTCCCATCAGTTCTTTCTCCTTGGAGCAGAGAACGCTGAGCCAAATGGAAATTCTTTCACTGATTCTGTTGACTCCTGTGAGCTGTGGGCTATATAATGGTCATCTACGTGAAGTGCATATCCCCAACCTGTAAAGTGTGTCTCTTTAGAAGAGAATCCTGTCTGAAGGGCCAAGCCTGAGGCAGTCTCTCTGTATCAGCACTTGGGTATGTCAGTGGAATAGAGTGTGGAAGCAGTGTTCCCCGTGCTTTGGATTAATAGAGAATTCCCTGGGACTGCCAACACAGTTAAAACAAAAAGACGAAAACAGCAGCAACAACAAAAACAGTTTATGATAAATTTCCATGTAAGAAATGCCTATCTGAATTCTGTTTTCATGCAGTTTGTTGCACTGGTCTATGCGTAGCATCCTCGTGTGTCATTGTCCTTGAAGATGGTTAGCACCTTTTATCCACAGTTCTCAAAGTCACTGCAAAGCAGTAATGAATTAAACTGCACAGTGCCCCTGCTAGTTAGGTAAATGCCATTTCTGTTCCCACAGATGGGGAGAAATGAGGCACAAAGAGGTTAAATGCTTCACCTAAGGTCATGCTCTAATGCATCGTTGTCCTTCTTCTGCATGGTGAGGGCTCTGTCCCCCCTGTCAGAAAAAAATGCTCACAACTGTTCTTGGACCGTAAGCAGATCTGATGAATCCCATTCATACTGACAAAACTTGGGAGCTGGAATTATACTCTTGTCCTTCAGCTATCTAAGGTGAACTTCTGAAACTTGAATTAAAGGACATCTTTATTAGCTACCTGTGCTGGTAGTAGGTAATAATTGAAGAACACCTCTCTTAGCACCCCTCTTAACACAGGGCTACGTGATCATAGTATATGACAACCATGCAACAAAGCACAGTTTAGTCCTGGTTCTGTGATATGAAAAAGGTCTTACAGTGGCTTGAAGCTTTCTGCTTTCCATTTTGGGATGTTTTAGGGCGATAGCAGCACTCCTGAACACAGTAACACTTGTTTCTGTATAGATTAAACTTTTACATACGCTTCCATCTTCACCAATTTGTCATTCCCCTCCTTTTTTTTACCCCCATAGTTTTGGGAAACAGCTGTCATCACCATCTTGCTGATGAGGACAAGTGGTGGAAATGACAGAAATGTCATTGTGTTTGCAAACAAGATAAAAGCAAACCTGAAACTCAAATGCACTTTCAACCATCAAGTGGAGAAAACTGTCATCAGATCAAGACTTGATGGTAAAAGAATCCTCCCCTGTTCTTATTTTATATTCAGGCAGAAAAACGAAATGATGAGAACTAGAAAAAGCAAGTTCCAGGATCCAACACCCATAATCCCTAAGGGGTTGATAGGCTTTTTAGTATGTTTTTCTTTCTTTATCACAAGACCATCCGGGACATGTGAATGATCATACTCTCTTCCACTCCCAAGTGGCTTCAGATCTGTTGTTCACTCATGATCACAGACTCCGTATGAAAACACAGTGCCTCTAAATGTGTCAGCTGCAGGGGACAAGCCTGAGCTTATGAGACAAAGTTTTGTCGGCCAGCTGTCTTGTAAAAACTTTGTTTTTAATGTAAATATGACTTTCTTCACAAATACTTGCAGAGAGCTGTGTTTTCCCTGTGTTGTTTCCACCTTATTACCTCTCTGACCAGTCAGCAGTGAACAGCTGCCAGATTGCCTTCTCACATCTCTGTGGGCTGTGTACCATTGCTTCTACCATCTCTGCTCTGGAGCTCTTGCATATAAAGGTGGCAATGCCAGACCCATCATAGCGAATGAAAGCTTCACTGAGGCTGGATGTTACTGATTGGAAGGAGATAACTCGTTCCTCATGTAAGCAGAATGAAGGGAAAGAAGAGTGCTCTGCCTGCCTGGATCGTTCTATCCTATCTTATACTTCATACACCTGTGCTGGTGTGTGTATGTGAGCATACATCATTCGTCTGCTCCTGCAATTGCTGCTTCTGAAATTCAACAGGTTTTTATTAGCTCTTTTTTAATTGTTATTTTTATTTTTAGTTTGGATATCTGTTTGGCTAAAACTCTGTCCTTCCAACTTCATTTAAAAAAAAAAAACAAAAAAAAAACCCTGAGGTGTTTCTCTAATAGATCCTTTTCTTTCAATTTTTTGCAGTTAGGAGGGGAAGCTGCGTGCTGTTCTTGCACTGGTGTTCTTACTCTTTTGTATGTACCTTCTTCTGTCAAGGTCAGCTGGGGAGGTGGGGACGGAAGATGTCCTACAGCCTTTTTGAATCTGCGTGTCACATATCATCAGTTACTTTCTGACAAGTTCAAGCAGTCAAACTCCATAATGAAATGCCATCCCCCAGGTAGCTGAGATGTACTGAAGGGTTCTAAAATAACTGCAGTAAGCAAAGATTCTCTTCTTTGGTCCTCCAAGCAACAGTTTATGGTGCTGATGAAGTAGTTTCATCAAGAATTCCTTCGACCTCTCAAAAGAGAAGATAAGTTCAAGCATGTAAATTACGTTTGATGGTATGTAAATAGACCTTTATGCTTTACATACCACCTTTGTCCAGCAAGGTCTTTATCCTAGAAGCTCAGCACTGACATTGGTTCTCTGTTGTTCAAGTTAATTGCATGCTTTAGGGATACTGAATGAAGCTGCTTCCCCTGTAAGACCAGTCTTATATAAAACTGTGATTTTGTTTTAAAGTCCTTAAGTCACACTTTGTTAGAAGCAGACAGAGAAATGAAGGAAACTTCTGCAAATTCATAGGCATTCTGTTAATAAACTTTTCTGAATCAAAATAAAAGGAGGAAAATGTCCTTCCTAAGCACGTTGGATGTACAGTGCACATACATTCCATGACCTGAACTAGGTGAAACAGCATTTAAAGTAAGTACCCACACTAGTCCTTGCTGAAGTTGGTGGGACCTAGATAGCCAGGTTCCTTTGAGTACTTACACCTTAAGGGGTTGCAGGAAGGCAAAGTCCTGGAGTGGGGAAGAATAGAGAGCACTCAGAGGTTTTGGTGCAAGTGCGGGGGACAAGTATGGGAGGAATAGGGAATGCATTTCCTTTATGCTGGTTCTTTAGGTGCAGCTGACAACCTTCTTAAATATTTTAAAGTTTTTCTTCTTACAGCCTCAGAAGTTTACTTGCTTAGGTAAATCTCTTGGGCTGGGAACCTAAATTAACAACTATGTTGGTTCCTGGTGGAGGGAGATAAACAGTGCTGATTAATCAAACTCAAGGAAATGCTAATCATGTTGTTTTCTCAATCTCAGAGAAGTTGCAGAGTTTGTTTATAAGTAAATGGTTCTTACCCTAGTGTTTCTATCTCCTTCTGCACTTGAAGTCTTATTAACCAGAATTCTTCCTTTCTGGTTTTCATTCTTAAATTGATAGACAAACCAGAGAGGGACAGGACACAGATCAGGATAAAAAAAAATATATGAATGGTGAGGAGCCCTCTCTCAGCTGTTTCAGATCTCGTTCAACATCAGCGCACTGAGTGTAGGAAATAAACCTTGACAAAGTATCAGCATTGGTGGGACTATTGCCTTCTATATTGCTTCATAGAACAGATAAAGCATAATAATAATAATATTAAAAAAAAGTTAATTACTGGCTTTTTGCTGATGGGAGCAGCAGGGTTTGGTTTTGGATGGAACTGTAAGTTTGTGTTTAAAAAGACACTGACAAGTCCAAAACCAGAATTAGTGATACTTAAATCTTCTTGGGAAGCCTAGATGTGTTTCTGGTAGCATGAGGGATTTTACTGTATTCAGGGAGAAATTCCAAAAGCAGAAATGTCACCCCAGTGGTTTATCCTTTGGGTAGCACATCCAAAGAGTAGGTGTTCATCCTTGATTACACTTTCTTGGCATACCACTTGTTCCTACCAGGGAGGAACTCCTCCTTGGCAAATCACTTGGCCATATACTATATACATGAAATGGCCTCAGCTTGACTTTAGATGTGGGTGTTTTGGTTTTTTGGTATATTTTTTTCCTTCTATTTTTTTTTTTCCCCCAGGTATATAGCACGAATTAAAATCTTGTCTTTGTTGATGTTGCTTGTGTGAGGACCTTGAAAAGGATTTTCATTGCTTTCTTTGCTACTTTTGTAGAAATTTTGGAGAAAAATTGCAAAACTGTAGTTGTTCTTCTAATCTGTGACCAAGTGCCACGGTGTGTGTAGAGGGATCTGCAGGTATTGTAAAAGCAGCTCAAATTTTACCAGCAGAAAAGAAAGAATTTCTTCAGAGCAATATTCAGACTGGGACAAAGAAAATTTTAAATAAATAAATAAATAAACCTACAAAATCTTCATGTAAAACTCCTTCCATTGGAAAGTAATTTTTTTTTCTCTTTAAAATTCATTTTGAAGGAGAAGTAGAAATTCTCTTTTAGATGTTCGAGAGTGCAGCTTTACTTGTTCTTGTACAGAGCAATTTACTGTAGTGAAAACTTCCTCGAGTGATTTAAATTTTGAGGAAAAAGGAAGACTGACCTAGAGTAGATTTTTAGAACATCTGCTTTGGAAGAAGTTTCGCAGTCTCAATTTTCTGTTTTCAGTGATTATCTCACACTGCTGCCTGAAGATCTTGAAAAAGTCTTTAAAGTAAGACATTTCTTTTTACAGTTCTACTGATTGTATTCACTTTCCTGTCCTACAAAAGGCCTTGTTACAAGCTCATGACATTCAAGGTTTGCTTGTAAGTGATTTTCAAAGCAACACTTTTCTACTAGTGAACCATGACAATGACAGCATACAATGGCATTCTGGATGTATGTTCTCCATCCAGTGTTATTAACCCTGTAGCAGATGGTCTGCGTCCTGAATAAGCACTGTAACCCAAACCAGGTTATTTGTGTTCCTGCCTTTTGCCTTTGGGCTTGAGTAAGAGCCTTGAACATCCTCTCCATAAATATCTCTTGTAAAGTGGGTCATTAATTCTTTAAAATGTTTCACTGTCAAAATAGCAGTGTTAAGGGGTGTTTGTTTTGTTTTCACGTTTTCCAGTAGTTTACAGAAAAGATCTTTTCTTTTTCTGGCTTTCAGCTTCAAAAGCTTTCCTGATAAATTCGCTTGCCCACCTTGGGCAATGGCAGAAAGTTGTAAAGACAAATCCTGCCCTCACCCATGTAACATCACTGCTGTAAATCCCTTCTTCCCTGGCATTAGAGCAGGCTGTGTTTTCAGACTGAGTGCCTGTGTACAGCAGGAGGAGATGTGGGCCTTACATCTGATTACACGCAGAGCTTTTTAGTCGCAAATGGAAAGGAAGACATCAGTTACTGCTGTATGGCCATGCCTGGGTTTGCTACTTCAGTTTTATTATTCTTTTTTAAAAAGCTCTGATGATGATCAGCAAATAATGATACCTGTGGCTCATTCAATCTACCTCTTCTGACACTCCAGGGCTGATTGAAAGAAGGAGCAGGGACGACTTTGGTCAGCAGAAACAACAAATTTTATTAAATCTTCTTGAAGGACAGGTCCATGATAGAAAAAGGAGCACATTTTACAGGGCTGTTTTTTTTTTCTCTTCAGAATCTTTAACACGCTTTACAAGATTAATTCCCAGCTAGCTCTAATTGGGAGATCTGCCATTGCCGGCAAGATTATTTGGGGGATATTAATCATTTCCTCAGTAGTCAGTAGGAGGAGGTGCAGAGTTGACATCTCTGCTGCTTACCCATGATTTGAGATAACCTATCAACTCTTCAGTCATGATGTGCAGAAGCATTTTTAATGCTCTTAATGCACTATTTTTTTCACTCATTTCTGCTGATCCATATGCAGCTCTTTCTCATTTGTTTGTATACCCATTTTTCTGCGTCTCTCTCTCTCTCTTGGTCTTTATCTCATTCTCCCATACATCCTTGTTGTTTTTTCATCATCCTTCCTCTCCATCTTTGTATTTACTCAGTCTCTGTTCTCTCTTTCTCTCTTGTTTTTCCCCTTTGTCAACTTGTTTTTCTTTAGTCTTTTTTTTTTTTGTGCATGTCTCACTTCCTCTCTACTCTCCCTCCTCTACTCATCCTTTATCTCTTTCCCACTCTTTCTCTTTTTTCCAATTCCATTAGTGAAAGTAGATAATAACTTGTGAATTCAAGTGGAACTTCATTTCTGAAACCGTACACTCATGCTGGAACCCATTAAGCTCGATAGCGAGAAATGAGAGAAATCATAATTATCAGGCCAGTAAAATACATGAAACATAAAATTTGTCAGGGAAAGTAATTGAAATTATTGGAGCAGTTGGGTCCTGGTGCTGTGCAGACCCTCAATGATAATGGAAAGGTTACGGGCAATGTTTAGCAATGCTGATGAGGCCCAAGGTGACTCAACGCCACCACAGTCAGCAACTTTATGCTCTGCTTACATTAATTTGCTAATCCATCTTTGGAAATGGCCAGGCTGAGCAGTGCATTGGGGTTCGTAGAACCCTTGCCAAAGAGCCAGTATAGGCAATGTTGCAAAACTTTTGCTTTCGTTTTCCTATTACTTTACCTCCCTCTCTTCTGTTCCTTCTCACATCTCTGCTTCTTTCCTCCTGTTTGGGCTTCCCATCCGTTTCCCTCCACAGCCATTGCAAGGTCTGTCTGTACAGTCACAATATGTTGATTATTTCAAGCTCATACTGTAGCAGTCCCATCCATTTCTCTAGTATCCCCCTCAGAGGAGTTGTGTTTAATTGCAAACTACCAGGGAAGTTTAGGAGCTGATGTTGCCATTCTCTCTTTTCGGCCGGGGAGGCTAAATCAAAGAAAACTGAAGCTGTCAGCATCCAAGCTGGACATAATACATTTATCTTTGGCCGTGCTCTCCCTTACCACTAGATGAGCCTTTGTCCACTTCTTGATTTAAGATATTGCTGGCACTGTTGGAGAGCGGTGCAGCCTTTAATGCAGCTAGCTGATGCCGGTTCAGTGCATACTAAGTATCCTTTTGGGTTTGGGGTTGTATAATGAAATGTTATTGCATTTGCTTCAGCAAGGCAGCCCTGAAAAATTGGCACAACCGTTGATCAGACAAGGTACAAAATCTACTCTCCCACTCTCATAAAGGCAAATGCTAATGAACTATTTGTTCTGTGCAGAGAGAATGATTTTGCAGGGCTCTTTGTATTTAAAAGAGGAAGAGAGAGAGAGGAAACAGCATCTGCTACTCTTTAGAGCCTGAAACAGCTTGTGAGAGTTACTGAATCATCCAGCCCTGTCTTTATTTCTGAAGGGTTGATGTGATCTGGAGGCAGTGGCACAGGAGCCTGCTTTCTCCTTAGGACTGTTGCGATCATGCAAGCCCTGACCTGAGTAGCCCATTGCTATATTTCTGTACCTGTCATAACCTTGCTGGCCCATCTTCTGCCCATTGCGTTTAGAGGGGGGACTTTTTCACTCCCATTGTGCTTGGGCCCAGCCACGTGCAGTGCTCAAAGTGCCCAGGGGCTGTGTTCAAGGGGATTGAGGTGCTCTCGGCTGGGCTCTTGCTTTAGTCCTATCTGGCAGAGATGGCATCAACCCATTCTTCTGAAAGGACCCCAAAGCCTGATGGGACTCATTTAACACAATTCGGGCACAAAAGTAATTGTTGCATCTTAGAGGCCTTTTCCACCCATAATAATTCTATGACTCTGCGAATCCATGATGAAAGAGTGGTAGGGTCTGTTACAGTGCCCCTAATAACCTTTTTCTCTCTTTAGCCCAAACTGTTGTGTGCTTCCCTTGCTGAGGGACTGATGCTTTCCAGTAGCACTGCAATGTAAGCAGTTCTGTGGGCTGCACTGGCAGGAGGACTGTGTTCTCCAGCTAGGTGCACTGCTAAAAAAAATAATAGGAAACCTGATAAAAACAAAAATACAAATTTTAATGAAGTGCAATCCCCTCTCCAGCAATTACTCCTAAGCTGTGGTGGCGAGCCTGTCATTTTCACAGCAGAATGCATTTAGCTCTACTAGATTTCAGACCCCAGAAAAAAGGGTATTTAACGAGGTGTCCAAGCAGCCTCTTAGCAGCAACGGCGGGAGTAGCACAGCTTATTAAGGCTGATGCCTTGGTTCAAAGCAGAGCTCCTTATTATGGGGAATATGTTACACGTAGCTTGTCTGAGGGGTCCAATTGTAGATATATCTTCTATTAATATTTCTCTGATAGCAATTATGAAATCTCACCGCTGCAGGAATAATCCGCGGTTGTTTTTCTTGCACCCCCTTTCCCTCCCAGAAAAAACCTGTTGTGTGGATGCACTGGGTTTAAGAAGTTGCCACACAGTTCCGTCAGAGAGAAAAAGAAATCAACAGCTGCGGTGCCAGTGGATAATAGAGAAGTTATATGGCACCGGAAGAAAATGAGACATCATTACAAATGGCCTGGGAGCAAGAATTATCACCAGCTCTCACAATGGCTGGAATGCTCTTTCCCCCTGACACTTGGGAAGATAGCCTTCACGTTTCAGGGACTGGAGATTATATTGGTATTTCTGTCCCTGGGAGCCTGGCTTCTCTAAGTAGTTGAGAGAACTTGTAAGCAAGCCCAGGGGAAGATGAAAGAGGGGATCGTTTTCTTCCTTGCTGAATTGTTTTTTTTGCTTCTGGCAAAATCTGAGCCTGCTGTTCCCTGGCAGTGTGAGCGCTGCTCCTTCTGTGTTGGCTCAGCCCTGGAGGGTGAGCAATGGCTTACCAAGGCAGAAGGATGTAGCATCCACATTCATATATTTGAACCCCCCATGAGGCAGTGCTCTGCCCTGAAGTGGTCTGGGAAGCATCTCCAGTGGTGCCAAATACCCTGCTCCGTTCTCCAGCCAGTGTCTGTCAAGCAGCAGCTTTCTGTTGGCATCGTGTTGCCAGACCCTGAATTTATGATGAGCCTTGTGTGCATCCTTCTTCTCTGAACAACTGCAGCAGCTGACAAGATTTTGTGAGAACTTCCGCCCTCTTTATTTGTTTGAAATACGCAAAATAAAAAATGGCTTCCTGCTGTTCTGGTTGCAGAAAAATATCTGCAAATACATGAAATGCAATTATAATCTCAATCCTGACGTCACACTACAGAGGGAAAATTAAAAAGAAGCTGATTTTATTAAGTCGTGTTATGATTTTTAGGGCATGGTTAATATTTTTTTTACTTGATGACAATTTGCTACATGAATGGAGCTTCAGAATGGTTACTTCAAAATATAAGACTCAGATGACTTCCAGTATTTAAAAGAAGCCGATAAACAGGAGGGGGAATGGCTGTTTACGAGAGTGGATAGTGATAGGACAAGGGGAATTGTTTTAAACTGAGACAGGGGAGGTTTAGGTTAGATGTTAGGAGGAAGTTTTTCACACAGAGGGTGGTGACACCCTGGAACAGGTTGCCCAAGGAGGCTGTGGATGCCCCATCCCTGGAGGCATCCAAGGCCAGGCTGGATGTGGCTCTGGGCAGACCCAGAACCCTCCTGCTGTGTGCAGGAGGGTTTAGACTAGATGATCATTGTGGTCCCTTTCAACCCAGGCCATTCTGTGATTCTATGATTCTGTGATGGTATTCATTCCCCTAAGGTTGTTATGGGAACTGAAGTCCGATATTCTCTCTAAAGTTGTGCTGTTGCTGTAGCTTTTGTTGAGGTTCTTAACTGGGGTAATAGAGGTAGATGAGTTTGTTTCCCTGTAGCAAGCTGTTTTCTCTCTTGTTCTGAGACCTTGTGTGTGGTAGCAGAATCAAGAGCAGTGTAGGTTGAAAAATGCTACCAAATAATGTTTATGTTCAAGAAAAGATAATTATTCTTGTGATGACGAGATGAGGGGATGAGTAGTTCTGAAACTGCTTTTCTTCCGAAGTCCAACTAAGTTTTGGTGGCAGTGGTGAAGTTTCTTTGCTTCAAAACTTTCTTCAGTTTTACACTTTTAAAATTAATATCAAAGCTGCAGAGAAAGAAGACTCTCGGGTGGCTCAATCTGCATATTTTCTCATTAAAAAAAGAAAAACATATAGTAGATTTTCATGTGATAATATGAATAGTCCAGATTTTTTTTTTTAATGGACTTTAATTTTTAATGAGACCGATCCTTCAGCTCGATTATTTATAACTCCCAGCGCTTAATTAAGTCCAGTGAGAAGGACTGACTAAGTGGGAGCATCTCAACCTGAGCTAGCAAATGGCAAGCAGAAAATGTAAGCGATAGAATGGGCTGCTAAAGGGTTGCTTTCAGCATTACACTGTCCCTTTAAATCTTTCACTACACAAGCATGGCAATACAGCACAGCAAGCAGGGCTTCTGCTTCTGGTGCTCTGTTAAAATGTCAGTTTTAAGGAAAAAAATGTCTCTAGGTCAGCCTTTTGAGGTCTGGAAATGTGTCTGCTTGTGTGGGTGCTGCTGGCAAGCAGTTCGTAGACACCAGTGCATCAAAGTGTCTAAACAACAGGGCATAGCTGGGAGCAAGCCGGAAAATGAACTGCAAAGAGAGGGGCTGCCTAGTGCATATTAAACCAACTCACAGGCAGAAGCGATCAGAGAGAAAAGGAGCTGGTTGTGATCCACTTCAGCCTTCTGTAGTATGTGTGGGGTGAAGGAGCGAGTGTTAGAGGTGTCGTAGCTGCCTGAAGAAAAGTGACCTATGCCAAGGGAACGTCCGCGCTCCACATACGCAAGGCAGGGCTCAGGGGCAGGTGGTTTTGCAGCTGCTGCCGTTGTGCTCTCTCTTTTTAGGAGGTGAGCAATGGATCTGGCTGGCATTTTTTTCAGATTTCAGCATGGTGTTGTAATTAAAGCACCAAAGAAGTCTGGCACTGGGAGGCATGGATTGTGCCCCAGCTCCTCCGCGCATCCTCTGTGCAGTTGTCAAACCGTTTAGCTCTGTGCCTGTGCAGGTAGTTGAGAATAGTGCTGTAGCTGAAGTGCTTTGGGACTCTCTCATTTTTCAGGTTGCTATAAATTCCTATTAGAACAATATGGTGATTGCTTGTGCAGGCACATATTACAATATTTCCGCTGTTTCCACAGAAAATGAGTATTTTACCCTAAGGTAAAACAAAGAAGCAATAATATTTTGGTGTTTGTAGTGAACCCAATAGTTTTTATGTGGCAGAAGTAGGCCCAGTCAGCTAGAACCGTAGAAACATGGAATATCCTGAGTTGGAAGGAGCCTCGAAAGGTCATCGAGTTCAATTCCTGGCTCCATGCAGGACCACCCAAAAATTAAACCAGATGTCTGAATCAAACTCTGTGTTAGCACAAAGCAAACCAAGTCACTGTGGTTAGTGATCGCTGAAGTACCTGGATCCCCCCACCACAATCCTTTCCATCCTTCTGGTGTTGCTGGATAGGTAACTGGAAAAGAAGTTCCAGAGTGGGGAAGTCATGAATGTTTCTAAATTGGAAATCTGGAGAGAAGCTCAGACCTTGCTGTCAGAACCACTTTGGAAAAGGTTATTCATCACTCAGCTCTGGGCTTTAACACAGCTGACACCTCTGAGTTCACAAAGTGGGATTCTGCAAGTAGCATGAAGGCTTTGGTATTTGTCCAGTTTTCTGCAGGCTTATAAGAGTTTATCTTGAGCAACATGGAGTTTGGTCTTTCTACATGAAGGTACGCTACATATGCTTTCTTGTTGCAACTTCTTGGGGTCTGGCTCAGCTCTGTTTGTCTTAGTGGCAGTATAGGCATGTCCCAGAAGGTGGATGAGCTGCCCTGTAAAGTTGTCAGCAGCAAACAGCTTGCAAGAATGGGATGAAATTGTCTTTTTTTCCTCATTCCTCTTATAGAATGAGTCAGTTATGTGGTAGAACAAAGTCTCTGCCACACTTGGATTATTCTGCTTCTCTCTCTTATCACTATACAGTGCAGTCGTGTCAAAATCGGTTAAAGCAGTGGTATGACAAAAGCTGTTCCTATGCTGATGGACCAGACACATGGCCAGAGAAAATACTTGTCTGTTGCAGAGCACTGCTGGCTTGGAAGTTAGTCTGTGGCCAAGCATTGAACCTATTCAAGCAGAAACAAATCTTCATAAATTTCAGTATATTACTGAATGTAGTTTTCTAGTTATTACTTCATTACAGAAGGCTTGTGGGGATCTGCCTTTTAGAGAGATACCGTGGTGTATGATGACCTCTCCCAGCCTGTCATTGTTGCCTGTTGTAGTTTGGATTTGCGAGAACCAGTGAATGAGGAGAATCAATTTGATGAGTCTAAGATTTTCTCATAGTTGTTATTCAGAGCTACTTGCTAGCTAACATCCATAAACATGTTACTGGCTTTGCAATAATCCTTAACTAATAATGTGTTTTCCATCAGTTCACTGAGTCATATTATACCTGCTGGTCCCTGTAGTCCTAGATCACAAAGTGATCTTGTTCTTGCAGTGAATATTGCATTTCTCTCATACAGTTTTTAATGAATTCAGAAATTTCCTGTCTTCTCATGAAGTCACTTATCATGAAGACTCCTATCAGAGAATTCACTAGCTGGTGTTCTTGCTCAAAGTGAGCAGATGACTGAAGTTACTTTGTGTCACATGCACACGCTTGTGGAACACTGTTTTTGCACTAATCATGCAGATGTGTTGGTTTCCCTGCATGGTTATGCCAGTTGTATAGTTCTGAAGCACCTACCTGTTACATTCTAATAGCCTGTGTGTGTACAGAAGCTGTACTGCTGTGTAATGTTAAGTGCTATTGTTCAGAAGTGCAGAAGAATATGTTTAAAAAACAAGCAAACAAAAACAGCAACAAAAAAATTGAGTTCCGTCCCTGCAGATGTATCAGACTATTGAGAGGCAAAAATAAGCATCAGTAAATTAGCAATGGTGCTGCATGGCAATGATATCAAAATGAAGAGCATGCTAAAAACAATAAATATCTCATTCTTCAGCACTGAAACGTAAAAAAATGAGATCTGTGACAGGTAGTCTGTACTCCACCAAAGGTCTGCTTTCACCTTCAGAAGACTTTGTGCCTTCAGGTAATACATGTTGACGCAGGACAGGTCAGTACCCATGGCACTGAGCGTTGTGTTGTTCTACACATGCTGCTACTTACATCCTGTAACTGTAACACTTGTGGTTGTGATGGGTGTTAAGTTGCTTGTGTTGTATTTTCCGTAGCTCCATTTCAGCTTGCTAGTATTTGTTCCCCGTCCTGACCTTAAATTACCTGGAAAGTTCATGTTCTAAGTGCTGTTCTGTTATCACAGCTGCTAAATAGGGAACCTCCCCCCAAGAGAAGCAAAACAAACCAGAACAAAAATGCCAACAATACAGAGAGGAAATGGAAGACATGAGTGCTCAGGGAGACCTGTGAATCATGGTGAGAATGAGCCAGACAGGTTCCCCAAGGCTCGGTCACCTGGAAACTCGGAAGCATTTGATACTCGAAGCTTAGAGAAACTGAGCAGTACGAACCTTTGCCACAGTAAGAATTCACAACATATCTTTATACATGCAAACTCAGGGATGAGACGAAGCCTATTTATGGAAGAATGATATTATGGTGGGAAATTTCATTTTGTTTCTGTTGAGTTGAATTGTTAAATGTAAAGGTCTGCACTGCTGTAGCTACACTTTTCTTGCTGACACACTAGTTTTGTTGGACTCTGAAAGACATGCACTTGTAGTGTGGCAGCATATGGTACTTCCATTTATTTAGGTACTGTGAGTTGAACTATGTGTTAGTGACAACTACCTTACATAAGGATGCTAATTATGTAATTAAGGCAACAGGAGATAGGACTTATGGGTTCCGTTTCAGCTGCAGGCATGTACTTTATGTGAGACCTTGGGAAAACATCGAAGTGCCTCTTGGATAAATAAGGTACAAGCTTACAAAGTAAAAAATAATTATTCTTCCTTTTCATCTTTTCCATGTGTTGCAACTTTAGATATATATTTTTTTCAGGTGGGCCTTAGTTTCTTACTGTAGGCACAAAGAATATGGAGTGCAATGGAGCTCAGCTTCTTCTTGAAACAGGAGTGCCACAGCACTAGTCCTTATCTGCAGAAGTGTCAATAATGAAGGTCATCTGTTTGCACAATGAAAATTTCCATGGATTCCAACGAGGAAGAAATGGGACATTCCTACAGTTAGATGGGAGAACATGAGGAAATGTATGAAGCATCAGGGCACCAAAACTAGACAAGCCATCGTGCCTTCCAGTGAAAGGGAACTTTATTTTTTACTTGTTTTCCAGTGAAATAGCATGACAGTGCTGCCTGCCCCCACATGAGCTGTCTTAGTGACATGTGGGTTGTGAACACCTGCTCACACCTTATGCTGCACCATACCAAGAATGTGAAATTCCACAGAAAGAGCTCAGACACACTGAAAGCATTGCTGCACTGCTGCCCCCTCTTCTCCCTAGACTGGGGCTGTCCTGTGTACCAAAACTAACCTGAACATCTTTCAAACGGTCTGAGATTCTGAGAGTGCTTGTGAAAGCCCTTTTTTGAGTGCATCAACTGTTCTTTATGCAATTGCCCTGAGCTGTTGCTATACATCTGTTTAACATTCCTGACTTGTTTCAGATCTAAAGTTTTAGATATTTAATGCAAAACAATAAGGGGGAAAAAATACCCTCTCACCAGTCATTTGTCTTCATCACAAGAGGTGCTCATCCCTGGTTTCCATGGCGATCCTGCAACTCGGTGATTTGTTGAAGTTCACACCTCCCTCTCAGCTATGAGAGAGGAGATGCTAACGGAGAGGCCAATGTAATTACTAACCTTACAGCTCTCCAGCAGCCCTGGGGCTTATCTGCTTCCATCGAGAGAGGGCTGTGCCTGAAGTATGAGAACCTGACAGTAAGAGGAGTTATGCTTCATGGAAGGCTGAGGAGGGGACAGAGGAAGTCGAAGGTGAAAGGTTTGCTTACCTTTAGAAGATGCATGAGGTACATGTGGGACATTTTGTTCGGCATTAAGTGTTGCAGTTAGGAAGGTCCAAAAGATGATCCCACATATATTTTGTCTCACACTACACTCACGAGTACTCATATAATATATAAGAGAGAATCTGGAATAGCTCCGCCTGAAATAAGTGCTATTATACTTCTATAAAGCAAGGTGAGGTGGGAGGAAAATTGGTCCTTTTTGACCGTGGTTTGCAGCAATACTGCATTGTCAATACCTTTCCTAGGAGGGTGTTTCTAGAGCAAGCAAATAAGAAGTTAAGGGAGAACTAAGAAAGCGCTTCATCACTGTGAGCGCTGTCATAGCACTATCATAGCTCCAGGTGGAAAGGTAGTGGGGTCACTTCACCTCTCAGCAAATAAGGTCTGTGTCCAAAAATCACCATGAACCTCAGGCGCTTGTTTAACATTTAGGAGCTCAGATGTTTTCAGTGGCTGACAGGACCTTCCCTTTGAATGTATACAGCAAAGTGAGACATTTGATGTTAGTACAATTGCTGAGGAGAGTGCAAAACGAGCAAAAATATGTAGGCAAGGGACCAAAGTGGAAGAAGTGCTTGAGACCGCTCTTGAGAAAATTCTTGTTCCCAGTTAATCTCTCAGATGGTGTGAATGGTGGTGCATATCGATTGAAGAGAAGGAACTAGGAAGGAGAGGGGTTTGTTTATTGTATCTCGCTGCTAGCACTTCTTCATTCTCTTTTCCTTAGCTGCACTGTGGAAAAGAAAAAGAAAAATTAGGACAAAAATCCAATGAATTCTCTGTGGGCAAAAAAACAGAAGCAGGAGGAGGGGTCTCAAACTGTTTTCCCCTTCAGTTCTCTAGGAGCTACTCTGCACTGTAAATCCTCCTGAACATTAAAGCTCTGCCTAGAGTTATTTCTGGACCTTCTTCCCATGACGGAAGGGGATGCTGAATGACTCTGAGCTCTCAGCCTCTGAGTAAAATTTACTATCACTTTTTGTCCTTGTTGTCTTTCCAAAGTGGTCATTTGGCTATAGCAACTATCTATGTATTTGTATTTGATTTCTGTGGCCCTGAAGATTTTAAAGAGGGAGAGAAGAAATCCGTGTAAATTCACTGGGTGTCAAAGACCTGCTTGTTTGCTTTAGATCTTTTAACAATCCTGCTCCACTTCCCCCTTTCCTTCTGTATTCTCTATTCAGCTTGAAAAATCCATGTTTGAGCCAAGGGGGATTTACATGGTAATAGTTAACTTCAGCAGATAGTTTTGTTGTTGTTCTTTTTCCTTCAAGTTTTTTTTAAACAAATATATAGAATCAGAAGACTGTGGGAAATGTCGTAAGATTCAGAATTGCTTGAAGCAAATGAACAATGGTGTAAAGAAAAAAAACGTAAAGGAGGAACCCAAGCAGTATCAGAGACTGGTAATTCCATGTGAATGGTAATGAGTGTGTTGTAGCCCTTTTTAGAGCCAAAGAGAAGCCATCAGCTGGGCAAAAGGATGAGAGTAGAGACAACTTCACACAATTCAAGTTCAAATGCTTGCAGACTGTCACTTGTATCCAAGACGTTTGGTGTGTGCTGTCTTTGAAATGAGAACTGATTTGACTGGAGTCCTTTACTAAAAGCCAAAACCAGAGCCATAATTTTCAGTAGGCTGTATCTTTTAACACTATACTGTGTTTATTTCCTCAGCATCTCTTATCCCAGCTGATGTCTTTTATTTTAGTCTAGCAAAATGTATGGGAGCTGCTGAATCACAGCCTGAACCTTTGATTAGTTATCTGAGGCAAGCAGTATGTCAGCCCTGGGAGCACAGGTGAAAGCAGTTCACCTGTGCTGCAGGAAGGGGTGGAGCCAGGCTCCACCTCTCCAGACCCATTTAAGTGCTGACTGCCAGGGAGGAAGGATCTCTTCTGAGAGATCCACTCCTTTGGAGCCCTTTGCAGTGAGCCCTCTGCATGGGTAAGCGTTCCACCTATTTTCTCTTTGTTCCCCTTGTGCCTAACTCTTTATTGGTTTATTTTCACACCTTGACTATGCATCTATTTTTGACTGTACTTTTCAATTATATTATTTTTTCCTTGACTGTACACAAAATAAACCCAAAGAGTTTTCAGCAGAGTAATAATTGATGTTCCCTGTGCATCACTTGCATGTCCCATGTCCATTGCCTGTGGACCATCTTTCCTTCCCAAAATTGTATTTAAGACTGTTGAAGATTTTGTCATGCTAGGAGCATTCCAGTTAAGTATGAATTGGCTGTGAAACACTCAAGCCTGACAGATGTGGTGCTAAGAGCAGAAGTACCTTAGTTGTCAAGTATTAATATCATTGAAATTTTACCAACATCTCCTGTATAAATCATTAGCTCCTTCCAGCCCTCCCTTCCCCCACACATACCAGGTTGCCTCTAGTCTTGGGCAGTTAGACAGCCACAGTGGAGGACTGCTTCCATCCTGTAACACAATTAATTATGAAGATTATTTTAGGAACCTTATTTCCTTCTAGCTTCCTGCAACCACGCAGTAGTGTGCAAGAACAGTACATGCAAATGTTATCAGTCATCCTGTTACTATTATGGCGTTGAACCTTGTCACCCAAAAGTCATTGCACCGCTCATCGTGTGATCACAGCATTGAAATGTTTATGTATTGTCCACTGCAATTTTTCTCAAAGTACTATAGAACCTGTAATTACTGCAGGGAGAATAACGTTTTACCCATTAGGCCAGGAAGCACTCAGAAGCATTGTCTAGAGCATCGTCAACATTTACAGGAAAATTGCTATTAGTTCAATTTAACCTAATATTGAAGCAGGTGGGTGACTGAGCAGACAAGGTTGTGGTGGCCAGACTTGGCATTTACTGCTATTCCATACAGTCTGTACAGTATTGGTCTCAACAAATGTAAATAAAAGGGTGGAATCCTTAGCTTAGTTTTCAAAGCACATTCCACTGTTGGATCTGACTGGACTCTTACTTGTATGATAAATTAAAAAAATGTGAATTAAACTAGATCTGAGAATTAAGGACCACAGTGTCTTACTTCACAACTAGGCAGAAGTTTTGGCCTAAGGGTAAAGCAGAAGTAAAACTAAAAGTCTGAGAAATGGGGGAGTTGTAGAGGTAATCTGTCTTCTCATCCTTATTTCTTTCTTGTGGGACTGATTGCTTGATTCACCACCTGGAACTGCTAGTGGGGAGATGGAGGGTGCAAGCAGGGAGGCAGAGAAGAACAGCTTTATAGAAGCATCGTCTGACTTGTGCAGAAATGAGGCAGGAATGCTCAGGTCCACAGGAATCCAGCAAGAGCAGCTGTTTCACACAGAGGCAGAGTACCTCTGACCCAAGGCAAAAATGAGTTGATCAGAAGTATATTGCTCATGCGAGCCCTCAGAGGCTGTGGGATTCTACTTGTAGCACTCTCCATAAACCAGGACATACTTGTTTTCATGCGAGGTGGAAATTTTCAAAGAGAACATTCTGTGAAAGGGGCTGTGTTGCCACCTGTTTGCTTGCACTTCATCTCTGCTTGTCTTGCCTTGCAGCAAGGTCTAGAGAAGTGTAGGCAGTTACAACACAGGGCAAGAAAGATGTTTTTCTGCCAAGTTCACAGAGTAGCATGAAGTTCCAGGCCTGGAAGTGTTTCCTCTTTTGTTCCAGATAAACATATTCCTGTAAGGAGTTCTTGTTAGTTGTGCTTTATTTTAGCTTATCTAGTCTACTGGTCTTACAGCTAGCCTGCCCTGCATCTGTAAACACATACGTGTTCACAAATAACAAGTAGAGGTTGAGATGTGATCAAAATGAAGAAAGGCTGCAAACCCAATGAATAAATTCCTGTGGTCCATGGGAATGTATAAAACATTTGTGTCTTGACGGAAGAGAGGAGATTCAGAGGGCCGGAAAGGTGGGCGCGGTGCTTTTCTTAGTGGACAAGCAAGTATATTCAAAAATATCAGAGCCTGAGAGGGGCAAAATGTGGGAGTTTGCAACTCTGTTTGGTCTTCTAGACTGGAGAGCACTGACTTACGCAGAGTCGCGTAAGGGAGAAGATCTAAAAGCAGTGTTCTGGTTGTTGGAGAAGCAGAATGCATTGTTACCTTGGCAACCTGAGATGTTCCATGTTCAAAGGGAGATGAGAGTTTTTAAAAGTCTGGAGAAAAGTCTTCACTAGAGTGGATGTGCTGGCAAATGGCTCTTCAGAACAGCAGTCACCTGAGCGCAGGTAAGACTTTGAGCAGTAGTTGCAGCCTACCTGGAGTCTCCTGTGCATGAGTGCTTAAATCTGTGGGGAAAAAAAAAAGCTGCAAAAGCACGTGAGTTGTATATGAGTTGTGATCTTTCACCCTCCTCAGTTCATTTAATTCTCTTCTTTTTTCCTAGGCCTAAGATACCTCTGTTCATTCACTCACTGAGGAAGGAATAGGTGCTTCTATAAAACATCCTTTTATTTCGAATCATGAAAAATTTACATTGAAAGCATCCTGTAGATAAATCTAATCCATTTTCAAATTCTGCGGTAGGCACTTTTTCTCAGGTGGCAAGGTGTCCCATTGCATTGCATCTGGAAATCCCCTCTGGAGCACACCCTGTGTTTCGAGGAGGGCACAGTTTGGGGCACTTGTGGGTCTCGTGGATGACTGGAACTTTCCTGAGAGCAGAGCTTAAATCAGTAGAGTGCTGTGCTCTCCATAGGTTTTCGGGTCTGTCCTGTAGCTCCAGGGGGATTAAGCTGCTTGGGCCATTTCTGACAGAAGTTTGTCTAACCTTAAAAAAAAAAAAATCTCTTGGCAGAGAGATTGTATAACAGCTCGAGGTAGTGAACTTCTAGTTCTTATTCTTGCAGATAGAAATTTCTTTTGAATATCTTATCTAATTCTGTTCTGTTGCAAATTAAATTAATTACCTCCTGTTCAATCCTCAGCAGACAGAGAACAATTGATCACCATCGTCTTTGCTACATTTTACATAATGAGAGACTGTTATCATGTCATACCTCAGGTTTTCCTAGACTAAACAAGCAGTTCTTGTTCTTTTTTTCTCCCTGTATTCTTACAACCTGTTTCTTGAACCTTGCACTTTTCTCAGTGCTATGCTTGTGACTCTTGTTTACCCAAGTCTTCAGGTGCAGAGGCAGGTTCTGGGTAGGTGATGCTCAAAGATGATGGTACGGTCACAATGAGATGCTAAGTGTGATGATACCTTCTGGAATAACATGACAATAAACATAAAATGGCAGTGATCATCAAATGTAACTCGTTTGATATAGCATTCTTGACAGCCAGCAGGGGTGGAGGCAGACTCTACATCCCTATATGGAGTCTGCTTCCATGAGTGCTCCACTGTATTAGGAGGGCAGGTTCTTTTTCTTTCTTTCTTTTTTTTCTTTTCAAAAACAAAACCATAGTGCTGCTCGAGAAGAACAGCAGCCACAGAAGTGCATGCATATTAATGGTGAAATGGGGCATCTGGGTCATTCTTTGCCCTCTCAGAAGGAGCAGTAACATGTGGGGACGATGTGATGGGGCTGTAAGCACAGTAACCTTTCCAGCCTTGTAAAAATTGTCACTATGTCCAAATAGTAGAAGTGATTCTGGGTCAATGAAAAGTTGTTCAATGTTGTGAATTGTTTGCAGAGATACTGTTGCTGTTAGCTCTAACTGGTACCCTACCCATGTTCCTTTTTCTCCTCGAAACACCACTGGAGGGTGTTTGCTTGGCTAATTGCAAAGATAGGACCCAGAAATCAGCACCTTCTCCTGAAAAGAGGCCCTTCAAATGTTCGTGTTTTAGATAGCATCTATGAGACTGAGGCTAACTTTATTCATCAGGATGTTTCGAGCAGCTTTGGATGAAGAATCTATCACAGGCTTACAAAACAAACTTTACCCTTCTTTCTCTCTGGGAGTTGTCTGTGAACGTTATGTGATCTTCTTGAATAATTCAGCATTCAAAATCATTTGTCAAATAATTTCCATGAATAATTTTTGACTTACAGCTTGTCCACGATCTATTTATTGTGAATATTTGAAATCAGATCTGACTGATGAGCTCTGATTGCACACACTGGTTACCCAGAGTAGTGCTAGTCCCTGATGGGATGGGCCTAAGCCTTTGAAGCACATTTATGCAGTGAACGCTTATGATTAAGAATTTTAAATTCATTCTTCACAAATAATCTCCAATGGCTGCTAAAATTTGCTGTTTCTGTGAACATTTCTGCCAGTAAACTCATTAGCTAGAATAATTGCACACACACGCACAAAAAAAACAAAACACAAAAGGAGAGGAAAGCAAGGCAGACCAATTTGTTTTCAAATCAGAACGAACATTGCTGAAATATTCCAATGTTCCCCTAGTCCTTTGGGACTTAGCTATGTGAGAGTATTTTGTGATCTTGATTTTGTTTTCCTGAAGCTTTAACAGCCCCTATTTAGTTGGTGGGTTCAGCCCCCACCCAGTTTCCTATTAGGCAGACAAAGCGAGGACTTAGAAACTGCAACATATGCTTTCTGCATAACCACAGAAATGCAGAGGGTTAAGCATGATATTTACAGATACAGTTCCAGCAGATTATTTGTACCTGGTTACTGTGCAGTGCTTTAAGACTTTTTGGTGAAACAGAGCAGGTACCTGAGTTCTAGGGATGCCATGGGTTCTGATTTTATTGCTCTCAGTTTCTTTTATGTTTCTGCAGAGGGAAAAAGAGAGAGAGCCTGTCCTTTACTTTTTGTTGGAACCAGGAGCCTGTTTTGGTGTTGGCTGATTAGCTTTGGGTATCATGTTTAAGTAGATGCCTAGATATAAATTTGCCGTCCTCCTGTCAGCTTTGGTTCCCTTCGGTTTGGTCCCTTTCCTTCTTTTTCTCTTTTCCCCACTCACTCAGGACATAAACTTTAACGATGAGATTTCATGCTCAGTCAAGTTTTTGAAAGCCACTTATGAAGCATCAATCAGATTATATACCTGCCCTGGCTGGGTGGCTGCTTTTCCTTCCCTACATGGGGTTGATGGTCAAAATACATAATGAGCTACCACTGACAGCCTATCAGATTTCCATCTCTTCCTGTCTTCCTCAGAAGCCTCTGCAAATGATGGCTTAGTCCATCACCATGTAAACTGTTAGTACTTGACATTGCTCTGCAGAGTATGATTGTTTCCCTTGCTTCATAGAATCATAGAATTTTATAATCATAGAATCATTAGAGTTGGAAGGGATCTTTATGGGCCATCTAGTCCACCTTCCCTGCAATGAACAGGGACATGCACAACTAAATCAGATTGCTGGGGGCCTGATCCAGCCTCACCTTGAAAGTCTCCAGGGACAGGGCATCCACCAAATCTGTGGGCAGCCTGTTCCAGTGCCTCACCACCCTCACTGTAAAAGACTTTTTCCTTATATCTAACTTAAATCTACCCCGGTTAAGCTTGAAAGCTTGTTCTATCACCACAGACACTGCTAAAGAGTTTGTTCACTTCTTCCCTGTAGCTTCCTTTCAGATACTGAAAGGCTGCTATCAGGTCACCTCAGATCCTTCTTTTCTCCAAGCTGAACAGCCCCAGCATTCTCAGCCTGTCCTTGCTGGAGAGTTGTTCCATCCTTTGGATCATTTTTGTGGCTCTTCTCTGGATGCACTCCACAGGTCTCTGTCTCTCCTGTACTGAGGACTCCACGTCTGGACACAGTTCACCAGGTGAGGCCTCAGCAGCACAGAGCAGAGGGGCAGTATCACCTCCCTCGCCCTGCTGGCCATACTTTTTTTGATGCAACCCAAAATATAGTCGGCTTTCTGGGCCATGAGGGCACATTTCTGGCTCATGTCCAGCTGCCATCCACCAGTACCCTCAGGTCTTTCTTGGCAGGGCTGTTGTCAGTCCTTTCATCCACCATCTTGTATTGGTAGTGGGGGTTACCTTGACCCAGATGCAAGACCTTGCATTTAGATTTGTTGAACCTCATGAGCTTCACTTGGGCCCACTGCTCAAGCCTGTCTCGGTCCCTCTGGATGGCATCCCATCCCTCTGGTGTGTTGACTGCATCCCTACAGCTTGGTGTCATCAGCAAACTTGCTGAGGGTACACTCAACCCCACTGCCAGTGTCACTGATGAAGATATTAAACAGTATCAGTCCCAGTGTTGACCTCTGGGGAACACCGCTTGTTACTGATCTCCATCCAAACACTAAGCCATTGACCACCACTCTCTGGACTTGGTCCAGCAGCCAGTACTTCATCTGTTGAAAGATGTTGTTGGGTACTGTGCCAAACGCCTTACTGAAGTCCAGACAGATGACATCAGTGGCTCTTCCCTTGTACATTGTTGCACTAACACCATCATAAAAGGCCACTAGTTTGGTCAAGCAGAATGTGCCCTTGGTGAAACCATGCTGGCTCTCCCATATCATCTCCCTGCCTTCCACGTGCCTTAGCATAGCTTCCAGGAGGATCTGCTCCATGATCTTTCCCGACACAGAGGTGAAATGACAGGTTGGTAGCTCCTGGGATTGTCCCTTTTACCCTTCTTAAAAAGGGGTGTGAATTACCTTCTTTTCAGTCAGCGGGGACTTTACCTGATAGCCATGACTTTTCAAATATCATTGAAAGTGACTTGGTGTCTAAATCAGGCTGTTTCTTCAGGACTCTGGGATGCATCTTACTAAGACCCACAGACTTGTGGGTGCTCAGGTTCTTCAAGTGGTTGCAAACCTGACCAGGGGGAGAGCAGTGGATTTAGTCTACCTTGTTTTCAGCAAGGCATTTGATACTGTCTCCCACGACATCCTTATAACAAAGCTGAGGAAGTGTGGGGCAGATGAGTGAACAGTGGGGTGGGTTGAGAATTGGCTGACTGGCAGAGCACAGAGGGTCGTCGTTGGCAGTGCAGAGTCTGGTTGGAGACCTGTAACCAGCGGTGTTCCTCAGGGGTCGGTGCTGGGTCCAGTCTTGTTCAACATCTTCATCAACGATCTTGATGAGGGGATGGTGGCCACCCTCAGCAAGTTTGCTGATGATACGAAGTTTGGAGGATTGGGTGATACACCTGAAGGCTGTGCTGCCATTCAGTGACACCTGGACAGGCTGGAGAGCTGGGCGGTAAGAAACCAGATGAGGTTTAACAAAAGCAAGTGTAGAGTCTTGCATCTGGAGAGGAATGATTGCATGCACCGGTACAGGTTGGGGGATGACCTGCTGCAGAGGAGCTGTGCTGAGAGGGACCTGGGTGTCCTGGTGGATGACAGGTTGGCCATGAGCCAGCAGTGTGCCCTCTTGGCCAAGATGGCCAATGGCATTCTGGGGTGCATTAAAAGAGCATGGCCAGCAGGTCGAGGGAGGTGATCCTCCCCCTCCACTCTGCCCTGGGAAGGCCTCATCTGGAGTACTGTGTCCAGTTCTGGCTCCCCAGTACAAAAAAGACAGGGATCTCTTGGAAAGAGTCCAGCGGAGGGCCACAAAGATGGTGGAGGGCCTGGAGCGTCTCTCCTATGAAGAAAGGCTGAGTGAACTGGGTCTGTTTAACCTTGAGAAGAGAAGACTGAGAGGGGACCTGATCCAGGTCTATAAATATCTAAGGTGTGGGGGGCACAGTGGTGAGGCCGGACTCTTTTCAGCAGTGTGTGGAGGCAGGACAAGGGGAAATGGCCAGAAACTGCAGCATAGGAAGTTCTGCACAAATGTGCACAAGAACTACTTTAGGTGAGGGTGACGGAGCACTGAACAGGCTGCCCAGGGAGGTTGTGGAGTCTCCTTCTCTGGAGATATTCAAGACCTGTCTGGACACCTACTTGTGCGACCTGGTGTAGGGAACCTGCTTTGGCAGAGGAGTTGGACTCAGTGATCTCTGCAGGTCCCTTCCAACCCCTACGATTCTGTGATTCTGTGATCTTTGCTTACAGTGGGAGGGACATTGCTTTGCCAATCCCCTCCTACCAAACCAAGCATTTGAGTGCTGTGTGATGAGCAGTTATCAAGGAAGACTGAGGCAAAAAAGTTAAGTACCTCAGCCTACTCCTTGTTTGTTGTTACTGGCTTGCCTGCATCACTCTATAGGGGGGATATGCCCTCCACACATTTACGCTGCCTCACATGTCCAATGACACATGAGCTGTCTTAACAGCATTTATAGAAAATACCCATTCAACGTCTTTCTCCCTTTTTTTCCATACTTCTGCCACTGGCTTTGCATGGGATTTTGTGTTTCTCAGCACATTTTTCCCACAGCTGGGTCAAGAGTCTCGTTTTCTGTTAGCCTTACTGTATGACCTCTGGTACTCTGGAGAAACACAGGAGAATATTCCCACAAACAGTATAATTAATTCAGCCACACCGGGACCGGCACTGATAAAGGCCAGGGCCCAGCAGCTTCCAGTTCACTTTAGGTAACTATGGCTCCTAACTTGTAGTAAAAATGTTTGGAAACTGCTGAAGACTTGCCTACACAAGGGCTTGAAGCTTTAGGGTTTTTACAGTTCTAGAGACATAACCTGCAGAAAATCCCTTTTTACACCTTTTCTTCCTGTGCTGGGCTCTGGTGCTAATGCTTCCTGTCTTCAGCTGATGGGAAGAAAAAGGCTGTGGTGGTGTGTGTGCTTGTGGAATGCCTGAGGTTACTAAGTCTTAGCTGTAAGCTGAAGTCATTTCTACAAAATACTGTATTGCCCATCTTAGATACAGCGGCCTCTGTTTTCCTCTGGAGTGCTGTGCTGCGTGAGCAGTTCTTCCAGACTGCCCTGCAGAGTGTCAGTTCTGAATGGCCAGTGGCTGCATGGCATTCACTCCTTGCCCCACAGTTGGTTACTGCCAGCAGATGGCAGAGAGGACAAAAGGAGACAGTAACTGCAACTAGACTTACTGAAGTTTGTTTTTCTAATTCCTGTGCCCAGGGAATAGTGTTCCTTAACTATATTCAGCTATGGATTTCTGAGGTCAGCCTTATCTACTGCACCGTGCTGCTTCACTCATTAGTCTGCAGAATATTGGCATTTAGTTGAGTCCTTCTGTCCACTCCATTTCCAGCTCAGTGTTATTTGTCAGATGCTGCCTACCCAACTGCTGTTTAAATGACCTTTCTAAATGTAAAAAGTATAATACATAAATACTGTCCACTGAATAAGAAAGTACAGATAATAGCTAAAAAAGTCTCATTACCCAGTTCTGATGTAGGATATAACAGCTTTCATAACATATTTTGACAACTTATAACAATATAAAACAGGAAATACAGAAAAAGTCATTGTATGATTTCAAATGATGGAGAGAACTAACAGAGGGAAAGAGCTAATTACATTTAAGTTTGGTCAAGGAACTATGACAAGCAACCACAGCTCTTGAAAAGTTATTAGTTCTGTAGCTGATATAAACAAACCTCCACTAACATTAGATGTACAGTCCAACCAACACTTGATGACTTTGAGGATGAAAATAATTCCCTGAAGTAATGAACATTCTCTTTGCCAAATGGATTTGGAATGTTGTTGTTCTGTTGGTTCTTCGAGGCAAACACAGTTCATTTTATTTGTAATCTCTTATATCCTTGGAATGTCATTGTTCTGTAAGGTCCACAGTAAATGAAGTGCTGATGGTTTGAGTTGTCCAGGCCTCTGCTTTCCTGCTTTGATTAATTGCAGAGTGGAGTTAACAAGAAATGCAAGTGGTTCATGAAGGCTTTGCACTTCCAGGAGGCAAAAGCAGCAGTGTGATGAAAGCCTTTTCTGCACTGCTCTCCACCTGAAGCCTTATTGCACAACTGAGTAAAACACGGGGCCATGAGCTTCCCTTTGCCTTTCTGCCGAGTCTGAATTCTGTAGCAATGTCTGTTTCCAGGAGTGAACAGTAACCTTTGCTCTATAATGCTCCATCACACAAAAAGCTTATGTTCAGATGTGCCAATGCCATCAGGAAAGTCTCCTTCTTACACTGTCGTGTGCAAACCATATTCCATAGCATCCCTTAGCTGTGCAAATACAACCCTTCTGACATGCAGCTTGTGTTTTACATGAGAAAGAACAAGATGAAACTTTCAACTCTCATAATATGCAGCTTGCATTGTGATCTCTTCAACACAAGCTTGGCCCTGCTTCAGGTCTTGAAATCAGAAACTGTTTTATGCAGCAGAGGCTGCGGTCATACCCTCAGCTAATCCCATCCTTCTGTCCTCACCACCAACTCATCTTTACCTTTCACAGTTCTGCTGTGTAATAGGCCTCTGTCTATTTAATGAGTTGATGAGCTGTTTTCAGAGATCAAATACGCTCCTCGGTACACACGTACCTTCATCTGCTAAAGCAAATTCTATTGGCTTTAGGAAAGAAGGGTTGACAGTGTAGAGAAAAAAGACTGATGAAGGGAAAGGCTGCGTGATTGCTGAGCATTCAGATTTGGGAGGCAAGAGGGGCTGCTATTTTATTCCACCAGTGTTCTGTGTATCCATCACTCAGACAGAATTCCTGTTAGTGGAAATCTAATTCTTCAGTCACTGGCCAAAGTTAATTAATTTGTAAATATATTTCATCTTGTAAGCAACAGCCTTTTCCAAGAGAGAAGCTGATAGAAAGAGCAAAGGTGCGAAGATGTCGCGTGACATGTGTCCACCCCAGGAAACTGAGGTGCCACCAGGCAGTTCCATTTCCCCCATCAGCAGCCCGGCAGAGGTTTTCATTTTACTCTGTGTAGCAGTGCTGAGGCTGCACCAGGATAATGCATCCAGTTTGGATTGTACAGGGATTCTGAGAAACTGAGGAGAGTCCAGTGGATGTCAACCAAGATAGCAAACAGAAGTGAGTGGCTTGTGATGAATACTCCAGGGACTTTTGTTCATTTAGATTGGTGAACAGGAGACGCTAGGCTCAGCAGACACCAGCTGGCAGCTGCATGACAGAGTTGCAAAGACAACAAAGCCAGACTCTTGCCAGTAGTGGCAAATGACAGAAAGCAGTGCAGTGAACACAAGTTGTAGGGTTTGGATGAGCTATGAAGAAAAACATATTCCCTAGTGAGTAATGTTATATAGGAAACAGATTGTCTCAATCCCTCCCTTCCAGAGGATTCTCAAGACCTGGCTGGACAAATCCACAGCTGGCTTGATGTAATATTGAGTGGGAGATGAGACTAAAAGACCTCCACGGTCCCATTACAACAGCCATTTCTGTCATTCTGCCCCCCTTTTGTTGAAGCTGTTCATTTGAATGTAAAGGAAGACTAAAAAAGGAAAAACAAGCTGAAGCAGCCACATATAAAAAGCATCCATGATGCCAAAGTTGCACCATTTTGGAAAAGTGAACCTTCCAAAAATGAAATAAAGATCTTTCTGTGGAACAACTGATGGTTTCCCTTTGTGTTGTGAAACTCTGTTTTGGCAGAGAGGAAACTGTGCTTCAGCTTCATTTAAGTGAGAAGTCTTCTGAATTAAATACAATTAAATATAAAATTAATATAGATGAGCAACACCTTTCATTATGTTTAGCTTATTTTGTTGTGTGGTTCCTTAACTAATAGTATGAAAGATGCTGAACCCAGAAGAGGAACAATAAATGGGGTATTTAAATAATCAGGTGCGTAACATACAATTAGGGACATTCATTCTTTTGGTAGTAGCAAAAAAGATTATCTGAACGATTTCACTGGCTCTGCCTGCATTTTGCTCACTTGTTCTTTTTAAAGCTTTAAGGAGGAGGAACTCACTTTCTAGAAGTTAAAAGTTTCCAGGTTCCAGGCATTGATCTGCATGAAATTTGAACATGCTTATCAGTATTTTCTTAAATTCCTTCTTCCATGAGGAAGTCTAAGAAGGGTTTTTGGTCTTTCTGGCTTTATGTTTGACATTACTCACCAATGTTCTGGCATTACATTAGAGCATTTGTTGTAAGCAGTGGCTAACTTCTCTATGCAGAGATGAAATACGTACTTCTTTTCCCTTGTCATCAATGCAGTGCATACACTGTGTATGCTATAAAATATACTGCATCTTTAATTGTTTACTTTAGTGCTTCTCAGTGCTTGTAAACAAAGGAACAGGAGGCACTTACATGTCTTGGCAAGTTTAACAAGTTATGAAAAAAGTTTTTTATTACAGAACTTCACAGTTTATTTCCCTTTCAGTTTTCCCTCTTTCATTAGTAAGTGAAGACGTAATTTGTTAAATTCTTAGTAAGTGGGATTGAAGGGTCACCAGATTGCTAAATTAAAGGAACAAATTAAATATCGATACTAAATTAACGTGTTGGCTGGGCTAGTGAGAACTGAAAAACAGTATCTGTACTCTATTAGCGGCTTTGAAATTGTTGTGGGAAACTGTCAGCAAAACATGCAGTCTTCCATATATCATCCTCTATCTTTGCTATGGCGGGCAAAAGAATTCACCAATGACAGGTGCTGTCACAGAATATATTTATTCTGCAACTTTTTATTTTCTCCATCAGCTACAATGATGGACAATCATGTCTTGTTTCCTGAATGATAGCAATTTCTTAAAGATTCGACAATTGCTGCCCTTGAAGACTGCCTGTTTCATGAAGCAATGTCAAATTCTATCTATATGCCTTTACAAAACACTTACAGCTGTGGTATTTAAGCACTCTACATGGATTAAAAATGAACAGTGAAGCTGCCTGGAGGATAGATGGTAAAATCTACTTAAATTTTGGATTTTGTGATGTAATGTGATTTCATTGGGTTGACAGAGGTACATAAAGAAATATCAGACACTTCAGAAAAAAATCAGAAAAAGAGCTTTTCATATTTTTTTAACTCGAAAAGAGATTAAAGTATTGAAAAAATTGAGAAGAAATTCCAGTTGTCAATGAGACTTAAATCTTGACATGCAAAAGAATCAGGTTTTTTTAGTTACTATGTGACAATGGGAGGTGAGTGTTCAATCAGCCTGCGATAGGCTTTGCCATTAGATTTACACTTGGGCGAGAGAGAAACCTCTTCCTATTCTATATTCACTATTTCCCCATTGGCACTTCAGTTGAGAATTAACAAAAAGTATGCTAAATGATGAGTTTAGAGTCCAGGTTCTTTGCTCTTCAGGCGGTACTTACTTCCATGGAGCTTACAGATTCTAGGAGCAAAGCTGCTTGACCTCTTTAGGAGTGGCAGTTCTTTGGATTCCCCAAAGACATAACTCTGCAACAAGGAAGAGAGATTCTCAGCTAATGACTCGGCCAAGTTCCATCATCTCAGAAACTAAAATTGTGCCCTTCCGCTGCAATCACTTCATTGTTTAAGAATTGCTTAGAAGGTCGTTCAAGCTTTGTACAAGTTCTGCATAGTCTAGGAGACCTTAGCTTTATACTGTAAACAACACATTTGATGCTGTGTACCTCTCATATATCTTTCTGTCAAACTGCAAAGTCCATTTTGTCTCCAGAGCACTTTTTGATTATAGTACTGTTCAGCACCTTTAGCTTGATTGGAAAGCCTCCATACTGAGCTGAAGGATACGGGAAGAAGCAGGAAAAATTCATGCACTCTGCCAATGCTGAAAATACAGGGATACCAGTATTTCCCATAGTGATAAAGCAAAGCTCACCACTGGTGAGTAGAACTTTATCAAGTTATTGGTTTTGTCAAGATGGTGAAAGCAAATTAAGTAATTAAGGATAAGCTTGATAAGCTTTTGGAATTGATGAAGACACCCACAAATGGGAAGAGAAGGGAGGAAGATGTAAAAGGCATAGCTGTTGTCCTACCTCGAGAAGTTTCCTCTCCCTTAAAGAGGTAGAAGGAGTAAGCTGAATAGGCTCAGGGACTCACGCAGGGACTGGGAGAATCAGCAAGGAAGCAGATGGTTCCCCTCTTCTGTTCCTAGAGCCCACATAATTACAGCATATATGCAAAGAGCAAAAGTTTCCATTACCTACAGGAGTTATTGACTAATTCCAAGTGTCTGTCTGAATAAAGCATCAGCAAAGTTCTGGCCTATACTCTCAAGAAAAGGAAGCGTGTACACGCAGCCAACCATCTCCTTGGCAGTGCACAGAAATAGCAGCAATTTGTGTTGCATTTGGCATCTTCTTAAAATGTCATTTTGGGATGATGGTGGATAAACTAATATGGATACTTGTCACAGCCACGGAGTATGCAAATTCCCTGGGATATAAGGTAACCAGGAATATGGACAGATAGATTAAAAAAAAAAGATTGCCAATAATATGCCTTCTTTAACAGAGCAAGGAAATGTGAGATTTACTGAATATATGACTTTGAATGGCTGTGTCAGCAACCTGAGATAATATTTGTGCGAAGACACTCAGTAGAAATGGGATACACATTCCTATGAATAGTTTGTGATGGCAACTAGTGTCCAAGATGCTAACAGAGCAGTAGCAGGTAATGTTAAATACAGAACTACTAGAGCAGGCACTAGAGCATTTATCTATATAACTTGTTCAAAATGGGAGACCAATGACTCACGTGCCATAACTGCAGCAAAACCTGAATCTCAGTATATTCAAGTGGAGAAAGATGTCCTAGCTTACAGTTATGAAAAATTTCCAGGATGTATTTGTTGGAGGCCAGCATTAGCTGGAACTGACTGCAAGCCATTCATTGCAGTTTGCAAGATGCACTGGGCAGACACCCGCTGGGCACAGAGGGATTATTTTTCTGTCCACCTGCAAACGTATGATTTGCAAGCTGACTGGTGGCAGAAGAGGTCTGGTGGCTGCAGTTACACTCCTAAGCATTTTTAAGGGTGGTTTACAGCAGACCGCATGAGCAGGCAATCTGATTAAAGAAAAAGACTCCACCTTCCTGATCTCGAGAAAGTGTGAAGGATTCTCCTGATAATATAATTAAAGAATGAACTTTTTAGAAAATCGGTGAAACTATTGGCTGGAAGTTTATGTGTCCACTCCCTTTTAGCATTAAGGAGAAGTTCTCAGCACCGTAAGGGATTTTGTTTAAGGGCAGTAGGATGTTGATCTGAAATGTGTTACGGGGAAATATGATTAAAATGATACATGAAGGTCATTTAGGGATTGAAAACTCTGAGAGAGGTCAGAGATGTTTTTCACTGCTCCTTAAATGAACAGTGATACCAAGGAAACTACTGAAGTGTCAGAAATAGAGGTCAGTGCACTGAATGAGACCATGCTGGTAGCACAGGAAAAAAATTGTCCTTGAGCAAAAGAGGGATAGATTCAAAGAAAAATGTGCTGGTTCCCTTTGAAAACTTAGTTGAGGATGGTGCAGCCAAACAGGTGTTTGCACATGTCAAATCAATTTTTGCTGGAAATAGCATATGTTATAGATTCTGAAAATGGGGGAATGATAGTGGCTCTAAAACACAATGGTTCCCGCTCACAAAACTGAGGCAAATGTGTTACGTTCATCCAGTGCAGCAGTGTGAAGATTGGTTGTGACCTTGATCCTTCACAGAAGCCTAACCCCCATTATTTGTACAAGTTTGTTGTGATCTCAGGGCATTACTGGCAGGGACTGTGTTGTTAGCTTCAGGTCTGAAGTAGAAATGCGATTAAGACATTTTAATGGAGGAAATGGACTACATACACATCTACTGAGAGGAAGGACTTTGGAGGTAGAATGTCCTGAGGTTTTGGAGTTGCCCATATCTTCTGAATGTACAGACTGGATTAAGTCAGCAGTAGAGAAGCAAGTCATGAGTCAGATGAGGAGGTTTTGTTTTCAGAATTAGATTACTAGGCTGGAAATCACATTTCATTTTCAGATCCCAGGGATTTCTCTAGCAGTCCTTACACTGCTGGAATACAGTTCTTACAGTAATGATCTACTTCTATTTCGACTTTTGAGGTGAAACGTGATTTCATTCAGCACATACAGGAACACTAAGGACTATAAGAAATAAGCAAACAGTTGGAACATTCTGGAGACAATCTTTTCTTCTTTCCTTTGATATTATTCTGTATTTGTTTTTTTTTAGTCTTTCTGGGTGCATTAAATGCAGAATTTTTAGACAGTTGCCAGTGTAATGTCACTGCTTTGTCTCAAGCCTTGCTCTTCTCAGTAGAGACTGGGGATAGAGGCGGCTGCCGTGAGGAGGCTGTGCTACACCTCTGCAGTGCTGACCAGCATACAGCCAGCAGGTTTAGCCTTTGAGCTCTCTGCCCACTCTAAATCCACTCCTGATCTTATCTAGATTAGCCATTTTATACTTTTCCCACTTGTCGACTTACAGTCTCATTTCAGGTCTTATCTCAGATTATCCCTCTGATTTTTTCCCACCTGTGCTACTTTGTCTTTCCTCTTCTATAGTCACTTATTATTGAACACTACACTGGGGTCATGCTTTGTTTTCAAACTTTGGAAAGCTGTTCCAAATGGTGCGCATGGAAAGAGCTGTGCAAGCACACTGTGTAATAACCATTTTCACCCCAGAAGATGGGTTTCACTACACACGGACTTTGTCCTACACATTATCAGTTACTTCAGCACCAGAGAAATGGAGACACAGCACCAAGTGTTAGCACCCATGCTGACAAGTTGCAAAATCTTGAGTGGCTGCAGATGAGCAGTAGAACATGCTGACAAGTTTATACTCACTCTGCAGCTTTTTGATGGAACAAAATAGGGGTCACATCAATTCAAACCTTCCTTTCTAGAAACAGAGCAACTCAGTTAGTTATTAGCTGGGAATTAAAGTGGAATGCAGCTATTAGATCTTTGTGGAAAGGCTGCCAATTTTCATTATTTCAGACCAAAATGACAGCTCCTGGGGTATTCAGTGTACTTTCTGCCTCTATGTTCTTGGTATACTGCAATAAGGTAAATTACACGTTAGGAATATGAAATCCCAGGTACTGTGGGTAATGGCACAGCACAGGTATTCTCATGATATGGTTAATAAACAAACATTCTTTTGTATGTGTGCTTTCAAAAACTGTCAGTATTAGTGCTCAAGGAAACTTAATAGGACAAGGGAGCACAAACGGTATTCACAGTCTTAGTCTCACCTAAGTTAGGAAACAATGGATAGGCAGACACCGTAGGGAATCCTCAGATTGTCTTTGTGGTCTTGGAGGAAGAGGTTCATCATTTGCACTAATGAGCCATGAATCATCCCCACAGACGGCATTGGATCTCACCAGTGGGCCGCAGAGGGTTTCCCCCTCTCTGGCTCCACTGCTTTGCATGCATCTCTTGGCACGGGCATTGCAGGGCGATGTGTGCTCAGATGGCTGTTCAAAAGGAAGTGTTTGCTAGTGGTGGGTGATACAGCCAGCTTCTCAGTTAGCAAAACAGGTTGCCAAATATTTTAACAACTGCTGTGTTAAACATTTGCTACAAAAGAAGGTTGAAAACAAAATTAGAAGAGTTGTCTAAATTCGTACAGAAACAAGTGTTATCTTTGAACAGAAGTTCCCCCCAACACCTCTGTTAGCCCCTTCAGGGGTCAGTTCTTATGTAATCAGCCATGTCTGAGCATGTCAAAAGGCAGCAGTGTCATTTCTCCTGTTTCTGCCATTGCCCTTCTTGTTCCTCAGCTCTGGACCAGCCAGCATCCCCACAGCACTTGCGTATGTCCTAAAGATTGTGGTGCCTGCCTGCATAGCCCTTCTCTCCTACATAGCGCATCTGCTTTCCAGATGCAAGGGGAGTAGGTTGACTGATGCCTCTGTAGAGATGCTGAAGGTGCAGGGTACAGCTGTGGGAGATTTAATTTCCTCCTATTGTCAGGGAAAAATATAATAAATTAAAAAGGCTTACCCAGCAGCTAAAGGAGTAGTCTAATATAAGGGAGTCTAGGGCTCACCCACTTCCTTTGCTACAGACTTCCAGTGTGACCATAGGGTGATCTGTTTTGTTTCTCCCTTTCCTAACTGTATAGGCTGATGTTCTTTCCCTTGTAAGGATTTTCTAAGGCACAATGTAAATTAAGATCATGGAAACCTCAAATGCTCTGGTGATAGGTGTATGTTATTAAAGATTATGCATGCTAATTAAAGAATGGGAATAAATGTTTAATAGTGATGTACTGACACATTATGTATTTTGTTTTCCCTTTCTCCCTTTTAAAATGTCTCCAATTTACTGACTTCTTACCTGATTACTCTGATTTAAAAAGCTCTCAACTGACAAACCACCCTTTGGATTTGTTTACTCTGTGGACTCTAGAAAGGAAAATGAAAGAAAATTACTGCTAGGAAGAGTAATGAAAGCTTCAGCAGTGACTGGATCTCACCTCTCAAATCCATAGCGTTTGACGAGCCATTCTGTTTCTATTGCAGAAGTTCATAGTGTCTTAAAGTTGCAGTTTAAACAAGTTCTGGTGCTGGACATCAGGAGAGGCTAGTGAGTGAGAGAGAGGCCAGTTTTCATGAGTGTTTCAGCCATAAAGCGTGCGTTTATAAGGGCTATGTGGACCCCAGCGATCTGCGCTATTTTGTAGGGAGTTGCAGTGGCTGCTTCCTGTGTTGTTTAAAATTACAGATGGTTGGGAATGCTCCGTGGGAATGATTTTCTGCAAAAAGATTTTTTCCAAAATTGAAACTTTCTTTTGGGAAATCAAAATGAAAGACTTCATTTTATTGTCAGTTCAACCTGAATCATAAAACTTAATTTTATAGAAGTGAACCAAATGTTTTATTTTGAGTCAGTTCAATACATGTTTAATTTCAACATTTCAGCTTGCTAGGGACCAAAATGAATGTTGAAATGTCAATATTTCTCAGTGGATGGGAATTTCATTCAGCTGTATTTGAACTGTAGTTGAAAAATTCTTCCATAGGTACCACAGGCCAAAACTGCTAATTCTGAGCCTATTTTCAGTCTATGCTTCTTTTGATAGGTGGTGAAGGAAGCAGGTAAGTCTAATAGTTACTTTCCTTAGTTGGTTGTAAATAAAAAAAAAAAAAAAAGAATTAAACTGGTGACATTTGGATCATAAAGCTCAAGTCCATGCTGCTGGACTTGAAATCTCTTCTTTGCAGACAAACATGCAGATTATTATAGTCACGTTTTGCTAAGGCATTGCCAGCAGGGGTGGGTGGCCCATGCAAAACTGGTCCAAACCACCTCCTATATGAGGTGTTTCTCCATTTCTGCTACAAGTGATTTGGCTCCACTTGTATGAGTGGTGTTTGGGAATGCTTGTATACTCAGAGTAGCATGTAAGTGTGTTGTCCCACTAGAGCAGAAGAAGCTATGGTATTTAACTGGTTCTAAAGCCAGCTCTAAATACATCCCTGCTCCCTGCCATCACTGCCAAGGATCACGTTTCCCTGCCTTCTCATGGTTTGTGTCTTAGTGTCTCAGCCTCAGATATAGGGCCAGTATTATTCCAAGACTGCTCCAACCACAGAGAATCACTAACTGTCTTTGCAAACACAAAAGTGGTCTCTCATTTGTACCACCAATAAATTAAAGAGTTTAAATAGCTTTGTGCTTGTCACAGCTCTTCAGAATTGTCTGTGATCCATCCAAGACCAGCTTCCTTGTACATTCAGGGGAATGAGGGGAAGGTGTCTGTTTGGTGTTTCTAAGCCTTCTCTGTTCCCTCTTGCCTGCTAAGCCAGGAGTTGCCTTACCTCAGTCTGGGAGGGGGTCTGTTGTCACTGGGTGCTTGGTGGATAGAGGGAGGGTGAAGAAGCAGACCTGTTCCCTTAGCCCTAATGGACTCATAGGGAGCGTTTACTGCTTGTTGGCATAATGCAGGCTGAGCTGGGCATCAGCTGTAATGGGAGCTAGGAATACAGAGGCTTGCTTGTTTGAATAGTAACCTGCAGGAAGGAAAACACCCTCTGCCTTCAGAGTTGTCTTAAAATATTCGAGTCAATTTGTTCTTATTAAACAAATGCGTCTGCTTCAATAGGATGTCAAAGGTGTCAGTCTCTTCCTTTTTCTTTGTGGTTGTCCTAAAAACAGGTGTTTGATCAAGATCATGTACTTTGTCAAGGGAGATCCTGCTTTACACCCCCACCCCCTCCCTCGTCCCCTTCCTGCCCCTGAAGAAAGGTCCCTTTAATCAGCTCTAGAGTGCTGTACCAATTACCTCCCTACAGGGTGACCTTTTTATCTCATAATGGCATTTTGGAATCCAGTCGCCCTAACCTCACTGGGAGTGTATGCATGTCACACTTCCAATCCTCTCTCTCTTCTTTCCCCCCGCTGTTGTTGGCACTGAATACGGCCTAATATATTCATGACCTAATTAGAGTAATTTTTGCATAATAACGACCTCCCGGGGGAAACTTTTTTGGGGTGTTTTTTATGCGTGTATGTGTGTGTGCATGCACACTCAGACTGTTCAGACACATTAACTGGAACAAGTGTTTCTTAATTTTCAAATGTTTCTCTGGTTATTAGAAGTATTTTTATGTCATTTAAAATGGAAACGATGCAAAAGGAAGCCCCAGAGGAAAGGGATTGTTTTACTTTCCTGCTCTGTGTTTCTCTCTGTTACTTTGAAGCTTATGTCTTCTCTTCTGAATGTCCAAGACAGCACCATACCGCCTTGCTGTTATTGGATGCTCTCACTGCTTTCAAGGTTTCGCTCTCATCTTTGCCAGCTTCATCCTTCCCCTCTGTCACGCAGCTTATTCCTCTCTCCCCTCATGTCCCTGTTTGACCTTCAGAAAATGCTACCCGAGGAGGCTGTGGGTGCCCCATCCCTGGAGGCATTCAAGGCCAGGCTGGATGTGGCTCTGGGCAGCCTGGGCTGGTGGTTGGTGACCCTGCACACAGCAGGGGGGTTGAAACTGGATGATCTTTTCAACCCAGGCCAGTCTATGATTCTATGAATCCTTCATTTGCTGTGATGGTCACTTACTTGACCTTATCTTAGCCAAGGGCCATGCTCTCTCTCTCTCTGTCTCTGACATCTCAGTCCAAGTCTGTGTGGGCTGCTGTAAGTGGCGGCCCATCTTGGCAGACCATCTCAGCCCTGCGATGACCCTTACTCTGTTACTCTCTCGCTTGTCTGGAACTTGATATGTCTTCATTTCCTTGCTGACCTTTCTGTTTTCCCTCGCTTTGCAGTTTCCACTTTTCCCTCCTCCTCAGCTTCTACTGCTCACTGTTCCTGGAACACAGCTCCCATTGCCAGCCTCCTTTTCTTGAGCTCCAGTTGTTCTTTCTCTTGCAGTCTCTCAATTATTGTTCTGTTTTCAGCCTCTGCAAAAATGAAAATACAGCCCTTTCTGACAGAGGTCATGGTCCACCTTCCTCAGTGTTATGTTGTTATAAATAAAGTAAGTCTGTTGACCTTGACTGTGTTAGTAGAGATTTATACCAGCAGGACATGTTTATTTCTATAAGCATATTAATTGTGTTTTCTCCAAACTACTATTTAAAGAGCATTAAGGGGTAGTGTTCAGAGCACTTACTTGCTCTAAAATGACACATCAGGATGAGTTTGCTGAAAATATTATTCATCTGTTTTCTGCTTTCTATATATTTATTTAGTCTTAGTAAATCGCTCACTCAGGTTTTACATCAATAAGAAAAGACAAACTTTCCATAGACAGCTGTTTTCTACTGTTGACAGAACCTTCCGTGCCTTGAGCACTCCTGTCTCTTGGGCTCTTGTACCCAGCTCTGCTGACTTCGTACTGTACCTCGGAACCACAGAATGGTTGATGTTGAAAAAGACCCTCCCTACAATTCCAGGTTTTTCCAGTTCCTTTGTATGCATTCATCCATTACTTTGGCAAATGCCTCCAATTATTTTTGACCTGAGCATATTACTGAATGAAAGACAGGCTGTTCTGCTGCCTGGGTCTGCAGATCCATCTCCTGCTTTGGTTATAGTCCTTCATCTTGTACCCAACTTGCATCATGCTTGGCTGACAGTATCCCCTGTCATTTCAAAAGTGGATACACGTGCCAAAAGGGAATGGAGAATTAAACAGGTATGCTCAAAACATTTCCCAACAAAATCTTTGTTTTTTAAAGGAGCCTGTGGGAATGGGACAGTCCACATTAAAAAGTGCCATGAAGCATTCTTCAGTGCTCTTCACTATAACACAGTTTGTTTTGGGGTTAGCTGCAAGATACATTGGGAAAAAATAGGGTATGTATAAGGTTGTTTCACATCTTGGCATATCTGTGCCTTGGTGTTGCTTTTTGCATTGTTTTTTCAAGTGCCCAGACCTTCACATGTGCAAAAGTACACGCACATGATAAATGGGAACCACTTCAAATGTATGATGCAGTTAGAGAATTGTCCTTTGTTAATTTTAAAGCTGTAGTTTAAATGCACCTTACATTTCATAATCTTTGTGCTGTTTTCAGTAGGCATGTGGATTGATCATTAATATACACAGATTGTGGGCAGTGGATTTATGAGTAAGAAGGTGCAGATGGCTAAGGTCCCAAACGCTGCTTGATTAGTGTATTACACTTGAAGGTATCGCAGGAACAGGTGTGCTTGGGTGTCGGGATGGAGGGCAGAAAAAGAGGGATGGATAGATTCAAGATAGTCCTGAATGTTTTCACAGCAGTTTGGCACCAGTGCTCCATCTGTGCTTGTGTGCTACACATGGTAGGGATGGCATATCTCTTTCAGATCACAGGAGGAAAGACCATTTTGAGGATTGTGATAATCCTTGAGCATGGTGGAAGAATTCATAGCAAGAAGAGAAGAGGCTATAAGAGCCTTTTGGGTCAGTGCCAAATTACCATTGGTAACCTTTTCATTCCTGCTGCTGCTGTTGTTTTGGTTGTTGGCGTTTTGATTTTTGCTTTTTTTTGGTCTTTATTTCCTTCAGTAAGGCAAAATTCCAACATGATTTGCTCTTTTCCATCTTGTAACACCTGAAGGTGGTCCAAAGAAGGAGGATAACCTCCTCGACCAAAACAGAAGAGCAGAAGGACAGAAGGGAAGAACACTGTGTTTAAATGAGAAGCAATAGATAACTGGAGGGCACTTATTTTGATACTTGGCCATCAAAACTGTATTCCTAACTTTCCAGAAGTTGCCTAGGGACTGAAACTTTCATTCCCTAATTCTGCAGCACTTCAGGGCTTCTGTTATGATGCCAGAATCTGAGCTCTGGCCAGAATCAAATGCTCTGAATCTGTGCTCTGACCATAGCATTTACACCTTTCACTACGGACTTTTTTAGGAGGTTACTGCTATATGCCACTGCTCTCCCCTCCTCCTGTAAAAGTACCAGGAGTACTTCTGCATATGAGATTGATATGGATCAGCAAGTTAGGATGATGGTGCTGGACACAGAAACAAGATCAAGAATTTGAGTTTAGTTTTGTTGTTATGGTGACATTTATGGAGGTCTGTCATTAAATGCTGTCACTTGCTTTTGTCCTTAGGATGTCCATAAGAAGGGACATAATTGTTTTTTTTCTGAGGTTTGGTTGGGTTTCTTTATTTTTATGTCAGGTTTTGACGAGTAAAGAATTGCAGGATATTCTTACTAGTGTAAGTCTCTTTGAATTTCTGAGTTGCTTTTGCCACATCACATTCCAGTTGTTTTTTTTGATGTGCTCTACATTTACTGGAGTAAAGGCATTTATTCATTAATTCTTCTGACCTACAAAAGTGGTGTTGGTAACAAAGCTGAGCATATATTAGAAATCAAGAGCTTTGGTTTCACCACGCTTTATAATGTAAAGAACTAGCAGCAACTCAGAATGCACAAATTAGGTTTTCCAAAGAACTTACTTCAGAAGTGCAAGGCTTGACATTTACAGAACAATGAGAAATCCAAATCACTACCTACTGCTTCCTGACACCTTCTTGACACCAGGTGCATCTTCTTGTTGTACCTGAATGGAATCTGAAATCTGGAATAGAAAAGGGGATGACATTCAAGAGCACTCAAGAGACTCTAGAGCTCCCAGAAGAAAGGAAAAAGAGGGGAACAAAAAATGGAACAGAAACAACTGTACTAAGCTGAATGGAGAAAAATCTTATTTAAATTCCCCTGACAGCTTTCTAATATTGCTCTTAGTGTGGTACTAGGAGAGCATGATAAAACTCTTTTGCAGATTTCCTCACTCCCTAAAAATCTCGAGGTGAATGAAGGTGCAAATGTAGAGAAGGCTTTTGTTCTTTTTGTCTAAGATTTCCAGATACGTAATAAATCCTTCAATCTTGCATATTCTATTCTGCTCTCTTATCGTTTGGCATCCAGATTGTTTCATCTTCTTGAGGATTTCTGAGGGAACAAAACCTCAGCATGGAGAAAACTGATGGAGAAAAAAACATGGAGAAAGCTTCTTTCCTATGTGTCATATCACCCCCTTTCCCGACTAACCGCAGCAAGCATCTCAGAGAGAGAGCAGTCTGTGGTAGGGAAGGCTTCTTTAACAGCTGGATCAATGAAGTGCTTCTTCCAGATGCCTGTTTCCTTGATTGATCTGGTTGACGTTTTCCCTTTTCATCATCCTTTTCTTCTCTTGGCACTTCATTTTAATTCATCCATGAGTAATCCTCCTCCCCTCCAGATGTTTCTCAGTATTAAACTGCAGCCCTTCTTGGCCTATCCTTACCTTGTACCCTTATGCAAAAAAATCAAAACAAAACACAACAACATCACATCTGCATTAACTATCCTTTTTCAGGCAAGATGGGGAACTGCACAATCCTGATCTTTATAGTGGCAGCCAAGCCTTACCTGAGAAGTCCCAGCAGTTGTTTCCTTCTCCCCTTTCATCAAGGGAATGACTACTGCTTGCAAAGGCCATTGACTTTACTGACAGAACATTTTTCATTGGAAAGTGCCTTTTGCTGCTGCAGTATTTGTTTGCAATGTTGTTTTATCATTTCTGAATCAAAAAACAGTAAAAATGCCTTGATTTCATCTAAATGAAATGTTTCAATTGTTCTAGACCAAATGTTTGCACGTGTGTTAAAATTTTATTTCACAGGAAATGTCAGAGCTGTTTGGCTTTGCTCTGACTCTGAACAAAAACAGAACTTGATGGTGCTTCCAGTATGGGGAAAAGAGGGAAAAACAAAAAACAAAAACAAAAACAAAAAAAAAGAAAACAAAAAAAAAAACTCTCAGCAGGAAAAGTCTCCAGGTCTCTAACTTACTTTACGAAAGTTAGTATTCTTGTCTATGTTGGGATCTTCCCTCAAACTCCATTATAGCATAAGTACTTCTGCTAGTCATGTAAATGGTAGATTGACCAGTTCAGAGAGAAGGCTTCATTATGGTACCACGGCTCCCTATCATTTAGCATTATCTAAATGTGCTGTGCGGGCACAATACTGGGAGCTGGGCTCATCCGAACTTAGGCAAAGGTAAAAAGATATGAAGCAAAGCTCAGCAGTCACACAGCCAGACAGATATGCATATTTGATTTTGATTTTGGTAGAAGAACCATCATCCTGTTGCCAGAACTCCCTTGTTCATGTTTATGGAAGCGCCTCTGAGTTTCCCAGAGAGATCTTGCTTTGTGAACAGGTATGAGAACTTTGTGTACTTTATCATCTCTCTGGTTTGTTTGGGCAGCACAGGGCCGTGTTCACAAATGCAGGCATCTACTGATCCAAGCTGACAACGTTCCAACCCAGAAAGTATTTTGAAGAGAAACTGCCTCTAGATTTTCAGATTCGTGAGTCTTCAAGGGGTACCTTTTGAGATAAACTTAATTAAGCAAGTCATTCTATTAATCAGTTCTAATTACTCATGCAAATCGCAAGCGCTCCGGCCTGTGGTTAAGTGAAACCTGATTTGATCCCAAGTGCAGCCGGGCTTAGGGAAGTCCAGTGGGTATTTGCAGGAACGTGCCTTCTCTGATCTTCCTGCTTCTCTTCAGATGCAGTAATCTTCTGGAGACTGTAGTGTGAATTGATTAGTTGTCATGGGCAGAGTGCCATTATCTTAAACACTGGTGAGGATGGGGTGAGCAGCACTGTGGGGGGTGAGAAGCTTCCTCTGCATCCTTTTGGCACCCATGTGTGTAGACATCAGAAGGGCTAAGGCTGTGGGTAAGGGGAGGCTAGCTAGGCATGCAGGTGAAAGGAGACAGTTGCCCCTTTCTAGGCAGAGATCCGTATGGCTGTTTCTGGAGAACCAGGGAGCCAAATCCATCAAAACGATGTTGCTTGGTGTACAGCGTGATCCAGCCTACCTTCAGGCCCCTAACGCCATTCTCCATCTTAATCCCACCAGGTAAGGCAGCTGTGAATAACTCAGTGTTAGGTCGGCAGCCAGTGTGGACAGCGGAGGTAAAGGAGTGAGTGATGGCTGCCTTCACCTTGATTGATTTGCGTAACACAGCGCTGTTGGTTAAAGGGCTGAGAACACGGGTTTGTTCTTTCTCTTGCCTTTAAAGAGTCAGCAGCGTAAATATTCATTAACATAAGAATGCTGTTAACACTTCAAAAAAGGCTCCTATTTCACAGGATCTCAGCTGCAAGACCGAGGCCTTTGATTGCATCAGCGTGGAGAAACTCCTTTTGCCTGACCCGGGATTTCCCTGGAACTGGGCTATAGTCAGCCATCCCCATGGGCTGCGTGAAGGAGTGCCCAAGAAACGGAACAGCGCGGAGCCGAGGAATGTATCCATACATCCTCCTGGCAGCCAGCTCCCTGCTATGTGATGGCACAGCTTCTCCAACATGAGCTGGGTGGAGCTCCAGCTGAGCTCTCCAGCAGGGAAGCCCAACACTCCTTAGTTTATTATTATTATTTACTTCTCTGCTAGCACGCGTGCCAACCCTGCACGCACACGTCCATGTGCATTCTCCCTCCCTTTCACACTTCCCTGCATGGCTGGCAAAATGAGCTACAAGCAGATAAAAATTGAAACACAGAAGAGAGCAAATTACAACATGTTCAATTATCTTTTTCAAAATCATTCTTCATCTCTGTTGTACTTGGTGGCTGGTAATGTTCTCTTAGCAATCTGACAAGGGCATTATTTTCTCCCTTGTTTTATCCCTTCTCTTGGGTGGCAGGTGGTCAACGAGCCGGGACTCGCAGGGAGAAGTTAAGCAGCGGGCCAGGCAATTCAGGTTGCATGAACCAGAGAGCCAAAAGACCAGTGCTTTTCTGGTCTCCGTTCAGCACCCTGTATAGGGAGTTCTCCCTCCATTAATTGCAAATGTTTGTTCTTGTTTAGCGCAAATCTTACAGTAGCAAGCAGTGCTTCCCTCCCCACAGCTTTTTTTTGCAGAGCTTTGCTTTGTTGCCAGGCTTGCTGTTGTATTGCAACTGCCCCCCACTGCCGGCTCGCTGCCGGCCTCACCGAGGGCTCTGCTAATTTGCTAATTAGCAGGCTCCCCCTCCTGGCTCCTCGCAGCAGCCCTGAGAGGTAAGAAGGGCTTGGGACCCTGGGTAGCTGCCTGCAGTTTTGTTTCTCCATTCCAGGGCGGGGGATTTGCTGCTTCATTGCAGATTCCTTGGAGCAGAATTTTAGTATTGCTTCTGGATTGACAGCGCTGGCGATTCAAGTTCTCTGCCTGTTTACAGGATGCTCCGGGGTGAATGTCCTTCTGTACCCCTGAGACCAGCGCTGCAGGATCACCTTTTGGGTTGAGAGGAGATTTTGTTCTTTATGGTCTATTTAGCTCTTGGCCTCTCCGCTGAGAAACTGTCAGTGAATATAGTGTCAAGTGTGGTAGTGATAGTTTTAATAATGAGGACACCTGTCTGCTGTAAAATAAGATTACATCAAGACATTTTATGCAGTTCACATGTAAGTTAGGAATGACTTTTGGTGATGCCAGCAGGGATTGCATTAAAGGATTGAACAATAAATGCAACAAATTGCCCATTAAAATTGGGAGAAATTTCTTCAAGTAATGAAACATATTTAAACGTGTGTATTATAAAGGTGAAACGGTTGAGCAGTTTCCAAGCCATATTAGGTCTGGTAAAGAGCTTGATCAGCTTAAATCAGAAAGGCAATGTTTTGTGGCTTAAAGCAGAAGCAGATTTTTTTCTAATTGTTTCGTTATTAACATCGGTATGGCAGTGTGTGATTTTAATGGAGTGCTATTGTGAGGATAGTTAAGAAGAAGAGAGGGGCTGTAAACAAACTGTAGTGCTTGTAATGGAGATCCCCAGGTAAAACAGGATGGCAAGAAGAACTTGGTGTCATCCCTGTTTTCGGGAAGTTTGTCTTGTTCACAGTTGCTCAAAAAGTTACTGGCAGAACTGGAAAGGTGACTCTTTTGGGAGTCCTAGCTTGATATTCAGATCTAAACCGATGTTTTCTTTTGGTTACTTTTGTGAAGACAATTTCCAGCGGAGACTTGAATGTGGCATCTTCGTGGTCTTCAGTCATAATGATATGCTTAAGATATCTGCTCAAAAACCCAAAGAACAGAGCAGTGTATTGATGCTGAAAACCAAAGACAGCACTTAATGAGAAAGAAATTGTACTTATTACTCCATTGCAGACATTAAACCACTGGCCTACAAAACCAGAAAAAGTAGGAATATACTTTCTTCTTATCTCCAGTTAATATACAGGAAAATAGGGACATAGTAGAGCTATTGTTTAACCAGCACCACTCACTAAACTGGGGATAACCTTTTAAAAATATATATGTGTTGTCAAATGCAGCATAATTGTTCAAACCAGTGCAAAATGCAGACAATCACAGTGTTTCATAACATACAGTTGAGACGCTCCAAAGTGGCCATCAGCTTCTGGGACAAGTTCAAGACACTTTTAACAAGAGGGCTGAGAAACAGAGTCACTAAATCAGTAGCCATTTTTACAGATGCAGGCCTAGGGTTCTTAAAATGCACTTCTAATAGTTTAAAGTGTCATCCAGGGAAGTAACATTTGGGTTTAAATTTATGGGGCCAATTGAATGTGTGATATAAATCTATATTATTTAGCAGTTTCCCCCGGAGTGAATCTTGGAGAGATTTTTATCTTGACAGTAGCCCTTTAAAGGAAAAGGAAGAGGAAGGCATTGAATTGGAACAAGCCAACATCTCTCTGTGTTTGTCTTTGGTAAACACTGCAATTTATTTAAAGCACATGGAAGGCAGAAAGAATACGGTGAAGTTAAATCCCAACAAATTGTTTTATATTTACAAATGAATTAGATTATTTGCATTTGTTGTGTTTTTGGGTTTCTTTGAAACTGCAAATTAATGAGAAAAAATTATTTCCGAATCTTATTTTACTTAAAGGCGAGTTTAGCAAAGGCAATTTGCATGTAAATCAACATTTACCTGACGCGTGCAATTTCCACAGTTAGATAAACCATAACATGAAACAGATGAAAGACATGGGAACTGTATAAAAATTCTTTGAAAGATAATAGGCAGCAGTTTGCAATAAATATTCATTAAGTGAGAGGTTGCCCTGTTCTCTCCCTGCTGCTATCCGTGCAGCACTCACCTCTTTCCGACAGCCTCCTTGTTATATATCTTTGCTCTCCTATTTCTTCCTTATTTAATCTGTCTTCTTTCTTACAGTGTAGCATGGGTCACTTTCATTATGGGATGCCTCGTGCATTTCCATCATCGCTCTGTAGTTGTGGGATGCATAATGCAGACCAGAAAGGATGCATGTGATAAAGCAGCAGGGAGGTAAGGGCTGGTTCCAGGACAGAGCAAAGCAAGTGCTTGCTGGGCTCACAGGATAGGAGGGCAGCTGTGGCCCCGCTGTCTGTTTTTTTTGTGTGTGTGTGAAAAGAGCTTTGCCTTCATCCAGTCCTCCTCTCCCAGCATCACTTCATTTGGCCGATCCCCACATGTGAGGCTTTCAGCCAGCTTTCTAGGACACAGCTGTAAATAACAGGATATTTGAAAGAAGTACAGACCAGAGAAAGTCCACAGGTGTGCCAAATCCTGCATGCCTCTGAAAACCAAAGCCCTGATCACAGAATCGTAGAATCATAAAATTGGGTTGGGTTGAAAGAAACCCCAAGGATCATCAGATTCCGATCCCCTGCCACAGGTAGGGCCACCAACCTCCATGGTGTAGGCCATCATCTCTTTGGCCAGTTTGACATTCAAAGGTAACAACAGCATGCTGCCTGGATCTTAGGAATTTCGGGGGATTTCTGCAAATGGTTCAGCATGCTCAGAATTCCACCCAAATATCTGATACCTCGAGAGAGGTAGATCAGTCTGTTGTCACGCTAAGAATTTGGCTATCGTTCTAAAAAGCTGCAGTAATAGGAGCAACTGGTGTGTGACCAGTTGAAAGATCAAATGTTCCGCGTTGCAGTGAATTCACGCTGCATTTTATTGTACGTGTCTTCTGCTACCGTTATCACTATGGTATCTGATCATGTGCCTGGAGAGCCATCAAAAGCTGTGTTGATGTATGGCCAGATTGTGGACTGGCAATATGCTGTGAAATTATAATAGCAGGAGGTTTGCAACATGTTTGTGAGGGCTGTGTTCCTGCTCCCGAAAATAAACTGTTTTCTCAAATGACTGATTTCATGTTTGAGAGGCCGTATGCTACTCACGTGCTGCACTGCGGGATTTCCACATGCACAATGAGCAAACTTGCTCAGGTGGCTCATGTAGAGCAGACCCGTAGGACGGTCCTTACTGACGCCCTCCTCTTCCCACTGCAGTGGGACTGTGTGCTGGTTGGACAGTGCTGTCCTTTGTATTCAAGTGCAGATCCTATCGCTTTGTTGATTCTATGTGTCATCTGTCACCTTCTTTTCCTAAATTTCATTTTGTTTCGTCCTGTCAACCTGTAGGACTTCAGCTACTACATACCTCTGGGGCTTGGTCTGTCCTTGGGAGCAGTTGTCGTCTTTCCTGCCACTCGTGTTGTAGAGCTCTGTGATCATTTTCAAACACAAAGCCAACTCCATTCTCTCACACTCTCTATTTGCATTTAATATCCCTTAAATGATTAAAGCAAACATTCCTAATTAAATGTTAACGTGCTGTAAGTATCTGCAGCCAGAGTACTGGCTGCCCCTCTAATCTCATATATGTGGACATAGCACCTGGACTTGAGGAGAAAATTGCTTTCAAAAAGTTTGATAGGGGAAGCAAGAATGACTTATCCAGCCATTGCTGTTAAGTTTACTCTTTGCCCTTGGGAAGATCATTGTGCTGCTGAAGCCTGCGGGTGCCCATAAGCTCAGGAGGCTGCTTTCTATATGCTAGAGTCCAGCCTGCAGAGACACAGTGTGCTAGCCACCAAACAGTGGGCTGTGAAACATGGGGCAAATCACTCAGTATGGGGATTTGACATGGATTCAGGTAGTTATTTTAAAAATAAAATAAAATCTGCTTTTCAAAGAAACACTGACAATCATTCTTTCACCAGGTTAGGTGGTTTGCATTTCTCGGTATGCCCTTAATTCGTATCTATTGTCAGAGTTTTGATGCTTTCCTTTTTCCTCCAAAAGGGTTTCCACCCTGTTTAGACCGTGTCAGCACCGCTTCTGTGTCTCACTCCAGACTGCGGCACCCGTGGCTGTAGTCACTGTGATGGCTGAGAATTGTGTCTCTGCGGTTGCACTCCCTCTGCTGACTGCTTCTGCAACGCCAGCATTGAGAGCTTAAAACTGGACAGATTGACTACAGTGCCAGAGTATGCGCAGGGCAGCACATCAACTCTAATCTCACCACATGGGCCCTCTGATTTGCTGTCATCCCTGAACCCTAGACTGACTGCAGCACTCACAGTCACAAAACTGGTTCACTTGCCCATCTTCACGTTGCTTTCTGACATTCTTGTTTTATAAAGCTTGAAGTCTGCGTTCTGTTTTAGAATCCCTGACTTTAGAGCCCTCTGAGTTCACTGCTGTCTTTCCGAGACATGCTTCTTGTTCTCGCTTTCCTTCATGGTGCATGACTTGCTTTTCAGATTTGTTGTTCCTTGAATGTTAAAGGTCAGTCTCCTGGAAATAATTGTTCTTTTTATGCAGACAAGACAGATGAGATTAAATTATGTTACTGGTCTAATATATGCTTCTCTCTAGAATTTTCCCATGCAGAATATCCCGGGTAATTCCTTTTAAGTTAATGTACTAAGTTTGGGAAGAAGGGTGGGGACTGTGCACATTTTGTCTCATGAGAGCATCTGAGCATCCGTAAAATCAGAAGCAGTAGTGACACAACCGTGTCCTTACATGGTTCAGTGCCAGTATGGCTCCAGTGAACTGCTGATTGTCAGTCTTTCAAATTGAAGATCCTAAAGCATTGAAGTATCTGCCGTAAAAACTGTTGCAAGCCATTTCCGGACTGGAGAGCTGTTGAGGGAAGACAAGGCATGGTGACAGAAGTACTTTCTTCAGCTGTCATAGAGATCACTTTTGTGTCATGCCTAAATCGCAGTTGTTGTCTAAATCTCCTATCATCATGCTGGAGATGATGATGTTTCCTTACTTCATGGCAGAGCGTAGTTTGTAGGATTCCATTCACCTATGAGCTTCAAAGAAGCAGAAAAGGTCTCCTGATTTTTTTCAAGCCTGCTCTTTGAGATGTTAAACCTTCTATTGAAATAACTGTATGTGTTCAAGCTAGAAAAAATATTCATCAGGCTAGAGAAAAGAGTCTCTCTCTGTAGACTATTGGACATGCCAATCAGGTGCCTAAATGAAGGCACCTACTAGTGGCTGAGCCCAGAAAGCAGGTGAGACTCTACTGTAGCTCTAAATATGAAATACTGAGTCAAATACTTGTCAAACGCTCGCATGGTTGGCAAGGACCCATGGTTTCCCAGCTAGCTGATGACTCAGTATCCTAATCCCAGCTCTCCAGATGTGCCCGTGTCCTTGCAGACAACAAACTACATACAGTTGCCAAGCTAAATAGAAATGAGCTCAATGAAGATTAAAAGCTGTGCTTCTTGGGTGCAAAACAAGGTTTGCTCAGTTTTCCTGTGACTGCATGCAGGTTCAGAGTTACTAGAAGTGCTATATTCATTGGCATCAAATGGCTCTTTTGGGGAACTTTTTAAAGAAGGGCGAGCAGGTTCCCTCAAGGCTTTGTTTTAGAGAGCTTACAAGGCAAGCTCTCAAGTCACCTTCATTCATGTCAGGTTCCCGCAGGAGAAAAAGCAGCACGAAACAGAAGCTGCAATTACAGCTTTTGTTTAAGAAGATGCTGTCAAGCCCTTTAAGTACAAATACCAAACATGTCTTCAAAGTTTTGAATTCTCTTGGGGACTGTGCTGTATATTCCACTACAGTAGCCTTGCTTTTTAAAACCAGTCCTCTGGTATTTACTAATCTGAAGAAAATACACGACCCTTTCAAGCAGAGATAAAAAAGAACCTACTAACAGTTGATAGAAGGGAATGCTCTTCCAGTATTCTGGGCAGCAGCTTAATTTTTTGAGGTGCAATTCCTGATGCACGCGATTGTTTTTTTCAGCAGCAGTTAACACGCACGCTGATTTTTCAACACCTCGGTTCTCTATCTGTAAAATGGGACGATAGCTTTGTGAGGATAAACGCTTACAGCGTTGTGTAGAATTTACAACCTGAGATGACAGAGTTGTAAGCGAGCAACTAAAATTCTCCTGAGTACAAGTCAAGGTTTCACATCGGTTCCTGCGTTCTTTACTGCTGCTGAACATTCGGGTGATTAAAGTTAAGTATTTGCATGCTGCTGTCAAGTTGTGATTAATGTAAAAATAGTTACTTGCACAAGGAAATAAAGTTCAAAAGAGGAGGTTTTTCATGTATGTTAGATCAGCCAGTTAGGAGACAGAAGCTGTGCTCTGTGGTTCAGGTGAGCGTTGCAAATCACTCCGAGTGTTGAACAGTTAACAGGATGTTTACTGCTGCTGGTTCCACAAAGGCACAGCACCTATATTTCGGCTGTGCTGGAGGAAAACACTGCCTCTGACTTTGTCTGAAGAGGTCACACGCAAGGGGCAAAAACTAAATTAGGGAGCGTGGTTTAAAGAGCTGAATAGATGACCTTGATAATTTCATCCAGAGGTCATACGACACTTTCAGATAAGTCCAGAGAGAAACATAAGTCCTTGTCTTTTCCTGCGCCGTTTACAAATCAGTGCAACTGATAAGAATGTTTTGCAATGCACAGTTCATCCAGTACCAGAAAATAGCACCCTTAGAAGTGTTATTTATACAACATTAAATATACTTTCACCACATTTCATAAATTTTCAATTTTCACAATAGCTGATATTTTTTAAGTCCCACCTCAGAAGTCCTGTGATTATGCCATAATCATAGGTTTGTTATGTTTGAATGGGAAATACTCTTTTTCTTCTCGTGGTTGTGAAAAATAATTTGAAAGCATGACTCATAAGGACCCAAAACCTAAATTTCAGATTAAAAAGCCAACGTGTATGTTTTCAAATCTGAAGGTCCTTAAGCCAATCTCACGATTATTTTTTGGGCTTTACTCATTATTTTTGGCTGCTTGGGGTGACAGTTCTGTAGATGAATGTTGAAGGCCTGCCTGGTTCCATTGTGCCTGTTCAGCTTTGTGTACGTATGCTGCAGTAGCTGAAGTAATGATTGCGGTTGTGATGGCCATGTTATTGTATGTCTGATATTTTCTCCACTTCACTGGGGATTCATATCTTTTCTGAAACAGATTTAAGTGGAATGCTCAGGGTATCTGTACCCACAGAATATTCATACTGACTGGGATTGGGAATTGCAGCCAAGGGGCAAATATTAACATATCTTTGAATCTTATGAACCTCCTGAGAAATATTACAGCAATAACATCCAATATCCACCAAATTATTGAAAATTATATGACACCTATCAGTCACTTTGATGTTCATGGGACCTGAGCAGTCTGTCTGAATCACCTCTGCTTTGTGACCAATCTACAAAGTGCACTTCTGAATCTTCCTTGCTGATTGCAGCACATCCCTTTCATGAATGCTTCCTTGGCAGGTCTTTTTCCTCTCACCAAGCTGCTACAGCTTAGGCTGGCTCTGCTCCCGTGCCTTATTCCCATCTTCAGTAGACGATTCTGTGACCCAGGCTGGGTGTCAGAGCCCTGTCCCTATGAGTGGCTCCAGTGGCTTCAGAGTAGTTCATGTCTTTTGCTTTTGCTGCCCTTTTGAGTTCCATGGAGGCAACTCAGTCAGTTCCTTGTTGCCTGTGTTGGGTTACCTGCACCATAGAATCATATAATCACAGAATTGCTTAGGTTGGAAAAGACCTTCAAGATCATCAAGTCCAACTGCAACCTAACTATACTATCCTAAAGTAATTGGCGTGATGAACAGCCAGGAACGCTGCCACTTCTCAGCTCTTTCTTGCCTTGGTGTCCAGAAAATCTTTACATACCACCTTATGTGAAAGCCACTGGTTCAGCAGCAATGTGCAGCAAAAGAGTTTCTGTATTTTAGGAAATCAATATGTCCAGTTGATGTGACTGTAATTTTTCTGCTGTAGAGTGACCCTTGGTAATATACCACTGGGAGTAACAAAGGATTTTTTAACCTATTTGATATTTCTTTGAATCTTCATATTTCATTTTTAATCCAACTGATTAAAATCCACAATATTTTCTGTTACAAAAGTTTTGACAGCTTAAATCTAATTTTTGCATTTTCTTATATCATTAAACTGTTCTACTTCATGCTAATGTGTAGTAAAGAGGGTTATTAGCACTGAGGGTGAACCTTAAAAGGGTTGGAGGTTTGATTCATCTATGAAGCACCGACAAATTTGGATTAATTATTCAAATCTAATCCAAACCTCTCGAGCCTGCAAAATTGGACTTGAAGTCTCAAGAGAACAGGTTAGCTTGTGGAATTTCTGGTGCTGCCTGCCTAGCTTTCTGATGAGCCTTCATAACCAGTAAAACCTTTAAAATACACCACCTTTCTAAATTACATATATATTTTAGATTCACCGTTGTTCAGGTGCATCTGGTGCGTAAGCTATTGATCACGGGTGAGAAATGTTCTGCTACCACAGTTCTCCGATTTGGTGCAATATGTGGCACTTCAATGGCACTGGGGGTCAGAAGCTTAATATGGCTGAGAGCAGGCAGCTAAGATTGCTGCCTTGAGAAAGAGATATCCGCAGCCATGTTTTTATATCACCAGAGGCGTAAATTGCTCGAAATATTCTGGGCTATTTTTTGTTGAGGAGTGATTCTGCTGTGAAAAGGTTAGCATTTATTTAGCTTGACAAATAGCTTTGAGTTTCCTAAGGCTCACCATTTAAAACTATGTACCTACTTAATATTTGATCTTAAATCCCAAGTTAAGTCCCTTGATGATTAGATGTTCTAGGACTGTAAGAAATAGTTCTGTGTCTGGGTAGAAATATATAGTCTGTCAGGACGAAAATTATGCTCGGAGGGACAAGCACTGAGCCTAGCTTTATATTTGCAGAGCAGCCAGCACAGCAGGGTCCCTATCTTGATTTGAGACCTCTAGGAACCACTACAAGATAAATATCAGATGATAACTCATGCCATTCTGCAAGAGGACTACAGATTTTCAAGGAACACCAGGGAGTTTTGATTTTTATGACCCCAAGAGGAATAGCACAGACTTTCCTCTCCGTATAATGGACAGGGTTGGTTGGGCTTTCTTGTTCAGTGACAGGCCAGCAGGCAATGCCGACCCGTGTATCTGACCTGCTAGCAAAATTCCTCCATCTCCTCCAGTATCCTGATTGCAGAGCGATTGAAAGGAGGTTCAATGGCACTCTGTAAAAGGTAGGACATTCATACCTGTTGCCGGGATGCAGGCAGAAAGCGTCACAGCTCATGAGTTCTGCAGTAAAAGGCAATTAATTATCACCTCGATGACCTCCTTTGCTATCAAATCGCTACTCAAATGATTTTACTACTATTTATAATGAGGCAAGATCCATACTATTTTATCCAGTGATTTCACTGGAGGCTGATGGGTGCTCAGCACATTAGAAAACCTCGTATTTTATGGTTCTGCCACATGACTTCAGAGATCTGCTTTTATACCTGTACATGAATTTTAGTGCTGCTCTCTTGCTTCTCTCTGCCTGTGTGTTATTTAGGAATCCTAGTGCTTAATGTGATCCAGTGAATATAGGGCTCAGAACGGATCAGTATATTCTGATCTCCAGCTGTGTGGCTGGAGATCCGAGTAAAACCCTGCTTTTGTGCTCTCAAGCGCTTCTGGAAATCAGATGTTTGTTTGTTTGTTTGTTTGTTTGTTTTCCATTTTCAAGGAAATCACTTATCCATTCCCCACCTTCTCCAACCTCTCTGTCTAAAACGCTCAGATGGAAGTCAGAGTGCTGATAGGTACAGTATAAGGCTTGTAAAGCTCTAGTTCTTAACCTCGTAGGGTTCACCTTTGTGATGAGGTGTGGGACTGTGAGCAGCAGCTTTACACATTCCCTCCCTCTGCCCTCCTTTCCAGGAGAATAAAGTAGTGCCCCTTCTACCAGGTTTCGGTGTCAGCTCCAAGCTCTCTGGAGCTTTGCACACCCTGGAGAAGTTTTTTTGCTCCAGCTGCTCCTCCTGCCTCTGTTCCAAGTCCCAAGGGCAGAAGAGTTTGAAAGGAGGGGAGAGCAGTTGCTCAGACCAAGGAATCCTGTTTCCCAGAGCAGTTTAAGAGTAAGGGAAGAAGGGGAACAAAAAGCTGTGGGAAGCACGGGTAAGAAAGCTGGCAATTCAGGGGGGGAAAGAAAGGACAAGCAAACTGAAAGGTTGCTTGCAGACATCTGGACAAGGCAGAAAAAATAATGCTCTCTCCAAAAAATCTGGGAATCAAAAGATCCATTCCTGACAGTTGCATTTTGCCTGTATCTGTGGCTGAAGCAAACAATTAGGGGAAACAAACAAACAAACAAAACAACAACAACAACAAAATCTTAAACAAGTTTATAGCCTCATTGCAATGCAAGAAGGAGCAAAAAACTTCTAAGGGATGGCAGGAAGGCCACATGAGGGAAAGAGAGAAGACCTGTTCTATCTCTGCTGAGCCCATGCTCTGTATGAGCTAAAGAGAAACCAAAACTGCATTTTCTTTCCTGTTAGTGAAGTAGGGTCTGAAAGCAATATCTCCTCCAGTTGTTAGTGCTGCCAATCTTCTGGTTTCTGTACCACCTGTAGTGGTTCAAGGTCTGCTTGCATGGTGTGGAAAAGAAGGGATGTGTCCTAGTGAACATGCTTTGCCCACAGTCATCATTCTGCGATCTGTTGAGGAAGAAGGTTTGGGTTCCATGATTCCTTAGGTCATCAGCAGTCAAACAATAGAAAGCTCAAGTCACTGTCACCTCTTGTGCAAGGAGCAGCCTTGACTGAAGTCCCAGCATCATTTCTATCTTTCCGCACTTTAAACGCACTTCTTTTTTCTTTCAGATTTTCTCAGCCTTTCCAATTGTACCTTGTAGCTTTGTTAATGTTGGGTTGGGTCGAGAGAGATCTCTGCACGGGAAATATGCATTCCTTCTTCAAATGTGATCTTTGTTTGGAGATTAGGGTTGGTTGGTTTGTTTTTCCATTTTCTGTGTTCCTGAGCTGTTGTAGTAGTCCCACTAACAGCTGTCAACCCCCTCAACAGAGAGACAGACAGAGCAACCAGAAAACAAACAACACACAAAAGGAAATTCAAAATGTGTTCAGAGAAACACACTACTTCAAAGGCAAGAGTAGAAGTCCCCCTGGAGCTCATTACTATAGTCAGTGGAGGGGAGGAGTTTGGGAGAGCAAGGAGTGGGAAACAGTGTGTATTCTTTCCCAGCAACTGCAGTGAACATCACAGCTTGCAGATATCCCCCATCTCTTCCATCAGCCCATGCACCCTGGTTTCCTCTTCATCTTTGCACCTCTGTCTCTTCAGATCTTGGCTGACACAAATCCTCCTCCAGGTAAAGCGTGCTTCATGTACACAGTCTTCTTCATGGGAGCTCTTGCCAGACTTACGAGCACCAGAAGCCTCACCACCAGTAAGGGAGGTGTCTGTGATCTTTTTGCTTCTTGGTCTGCCCGGGACTGCCAACTTGGGAGACTTAGGTTGTAGATGGTGCGAGGCGGATCACTGGCCGCTGGGAGTTTGTTTGTAAGACCTGTCAAAATCTGAAGCCTGTTCATTTCAGCCTAACTGCTGCCTTGTAGACTTTCTCTGAGTTTCTTTAGCCAGTGAGCTCACAGGTTCCTCTCCAAAAACAGGGGTTATTCTAAAATGACCTGCATTTTTGTAACACTCTGCTGGCTCCTGTTTCATGACTTGAGACTGTCACTTCAGTCTGGCCAGTCTGTCTTTCATGACATCTCAAAAGGGTGGTGAGGTAATGGGTCATCTCAGAAAAAAATTAGCTCTGATCACAGAATATCCTGCATTGGGAAGGGACCCAAAGGCACTATTGAGTCCTGCTCCTGGCTCCACACAGCACCACCCAAATCTAAACCCCATGTCTGAGAGCGGTGTCCAGACGCCCCCTGAACTCCAGCACTTGGTGCCAAGCCCACAGCCCTGTGCAGCCCGTCCCACGCCCACCGCCCTGTGGTGCAGCCCCTGTCCCTCACCCCCAGCTGCCCTCCCCTGACACAGCTCCGTGCCGTTCCCTGTCGCTGTCACACAGAGCAGAGCTCAGCGCTGCCCCTCCGCTCCCTGTGAGGAGCTGCAGCCGCCATCAGGCCTCCCCTCAGCTCCTCTGCTCCAGTTCCTACTGAGGTAGTCATCTGACCGTACACGGAGGTAGTTTCAGCCATGTGAAGACTCTGTGAGGGGTATACATTTTTTATTTATCAGACACGGAGGAGAGGGGACTTGCAGAAAGATAAGCTGTGCGTGGACTGTGTGCCAGCATTGCAGAATGTTCCCTTTGGTCTTTGTTGGTTGCCTGGTATGCTGTACAGAGGAGGCTCTGAGTAGAATAATGAAATGCTATTATTGGGATGCCGCAGAGAGACAGAAGAACAGTGGCACTATAGGCAGGTTTTATTTACAGAGGGAGTGTTAATGGAGAGCATCTGAATTACTGCATGCAGAACTGTGCGAGCTGGTGGGACCTACAATAACAAAATAAGTGTTTGTAGCACTGTGCTCAGACTGCAGGGTGCTGAGAAAGCAGGAGGATGGTAGCACAGAAAGGCTATGTGATCTTGTGCGCCGTGGTGAGGTGGTGATAAGCATCTTGTACATGAGAGCCTTTCCTCAGAGCTAGTGAGTAGATTGTGGGTGTGATAATGTGCATAGTGTGAGAAGTCAACACACTGGATACCACACAAAGCAGACAGTGCGAGGCTGTTCATCGGTGGAGAGATTACAACAGAGCCAGCCCATGTTTGAAGCTTCCAAAAGCCTTCCCCTGACTTTGATCATTTGCAACTCATTCTCCCAGTACACAGCCAAGACCCACTGATCTGGGAAAGTATTGCAGCTGTTGCTGTAAACCTCCAGAAGGATCTAAGAAGCTAATTGCAACAGCCAAACCAGCTGTTAGAATAAGGGCTACATTCTCAGTCCTCAGATCGCAGCATGTCCCTGTGGGATGGAGTTTCTTCTTCAGCTCTAGGAAGCTGAGGGGAAGCAGCTGGGCTCTTTGCTGAACCTGCATTAACTAGGCTGGGAGAGACTTTTCTGCCAATCAGGAGACTAAAATCTTAACAGCTGCTGTCATTTTGGGCCATAGTGTGGAAGCTTTTACAAGGGACAGGGTTTTTGTGTTCACTTGAAGCATAGGGGAGTTTGTCTTCCTATTTCTTTTAACTGTTTCCTTCCTCAAACACAGTAGAGACTGACCTGACTGAAATCTCATGGGCTGTGCTGTACGTTTCAGCTCCCATCTTTCCTTTCACAGCTGGTAAGGAATTTCTGCCTGCAGCATCCTGGCTTTGCTGCAGCAAGACTGCTGAAGTGCCTGAGCAAGACATGGGAGACTACAGAAAGCTTTTACAGGATAATACCAGTAATGGTGGGGAGTTTGGTGCTCACTGTTGCGTTAAAACACTAGCTTGTGTATTTTTATGTAGTTTTTCCCAAGTGTGATAAACTGGGAGTGATTTTTTATCCCCATTCCTTGGCAGAAGCATTTTGTATGTTACAGGGGAATATTCTTTGTTACAGGGTGAAGGAAGAATGGTGAGCTAAGGATAGTGAACGACAGCACCCTGTTGTGTGGTCATCTCTGACAACCAGGCAATCACCCGCAATCTCTAGATTCAGTAGTACATCTTGCTCTGCAGTCTGGTTAAAGCACAGAGTCCAAGTGAGTTTATTATGGAGGCACTGGAGTGTGTCTGCTCCACAGTCCCTAGGATGATCCACTTACTCAAATTATCCATTTTTTCCTCGTCCTGTAGGGCATCCCTGTTATCTTCCCTCCCTATTATCCAAGATAATAGAGAGCTGACTTGCAATAATGCAGTCACAATGGCTCCATAGTGTCTGAATGATTCCCATGTGATTGACATTTTGTGTCTGTCTGAAGCTTCCTGACGAGCAATTCTCCATCAACACTTCTTTCATCAGTAGGCATTAGGCAGAACAGGGTCCTATAGCACAAGTCTATTAAAGCCAAAAAAGAAATCTATTTCACTATGACAAACAGGAGATGTGAATTATACAAATGGATAAGGCACTGCTTAGAGTGTCAATTCTGTGTGTTTATATGACATACTGTAGCTGGGCATCAAGGTCAAATAGAACCTGAGGGTCTCTGTTTTTGGAAGCCAGGTTTCCTCAGCTGCCCAGGCTTAACAAAGAGTGCAGACAAGAACTGGGGGGAGTTGAAGCAGCTCCATGTTTTCACGTCTGTGGTTAGGTAAGGGCAGACTGTTCAAGTGGAAATGACAAAGTCCCAAACTATCGTTACTCCACTGTGGGGTTTTCTTCAACATTTGGAAGTCCTAGCCCATGCCGGATGTAGTATTTAGGAAGAAGATATAGCCTTTTAGTGCTTTTGTGAGTCAAGGTTTTATTTCTTATTGTATTTCTAAGCCAAGAAGCAGCTCTAAAAGTCTGTGAAAAAGACCAGATTACAAGCTTGATTTTGCTAACTCAGTGAGATGGGTATTTGTCTCACAGAAATGTGAAGTTTTGGTCAGACAAGGCTTATGAGATTCACCACCCTTAATCACAGTCCACTACCTTTGGGGCAATGAGAGCAGGTTCTGCGTTCTTCTCAACTTTGCTCTTTGTTCAAAAGCAAAATCTGTATTCCGTATTTACCTCTCATGTTAAAGAAGGGGTGAACCCAAAGCCCTTCATGGTTTGCAGAGCCATTCCAGCTTTTCGCTTTGCTTTGGCATAAGAGAAACATGAGCAATGGCCCATCTGCATTGAATACCCCTGTAGGTGGAGATTATTTATGAACTTGAAAATGCAGCCAAAGGCCAGCCCCTCAGCTGGCATAAATCTAAACACTGTTGACAAAGGTACACTCAATTACACCAGCTGACCTGATGGTTTAAAATTTTTTACAATTCAATATACTTTGTTCTCAGCAAATGTTTTGTCACTAGACACTGTTTTTCTGTAGGAATATTTTCAAAGTAACACCAACGTAATTTCTTAGGCAGCGGGCTGTTTTAGCTTTGACTTCCTTTGCTTTGTCGGAGCATTTTGCAATATCCTTACCTTTATGTTGTGGCACTTGCTACTTAAGTAGCGTGTGGTGATCTCTGTGGTGTCAATGGATGACTGAAACTTTTTTTTCCTTTTTTTTTTTTTTTTAAGAAAGAAAAAAAAAAAAGAAAAAAGAAAAAGTGAATTATGCACTTTCCAGAACTAATCTTCAGGCACTTGATCTGTGCTAAAATGCATGAGGCTTTGGGGATTTGTGAACATTTTCATGAATAATAAGAACTTCACAAATAACAGGAAAGCAAGCTTACTGATCTTATTCCCAAATCTTTTATACGTAGAAGAGATATGAACAGTTTTCAGAAAGAATATGGAGGCAGGTCACTTTTTTTCTGAAGTGGAAAAAAAAAGAGAAACAAAGACTGGGGCATGTGGGAAAAGAAAATGAACCACATTATTTGCAAGGTTCCCACATCCATGAGTATTCCTTAACTTTTATAGATTTTCAATAAATGAGCGTAACTACTGTATCCAGGGTTTCTTGTTGTTTTTCCTTTCCATTGTTGATGTGACTGAGAGGGAATCTGAATGCAACAGCTTAAGAGAAGAAGAGAGAAAATTATCATATTTAATATTTTTTTATACAGAAACTGGTGTACTTTATGGAGTATCATCTGATTAACTCTTTCCAGCTCTGCAGTGCGTGTGTATGAAAGTAGGGAGGAGAAATGAGAACTAGGCCGTATTTTTCCTGGCATGAAGTACTGTTGCTGCAACACTTGTATGGCTGGCAGCGTGAGACATAATATTACCTAGAAGAAAACCTTCAAGTGTTGAATTAATTTCCCACCATCTGCAATCTGTCTGCACTGGAAATCCAGCTCTAGAGAGAGAGAGAAACTGGGGAACAGATCTGGATATTCAGCAATTAGGTTTGAAGAAATTAAAATTGTTTTCAGGAACTCTTCTTGTCAGCTATTTGGTGGCTGGAAGGGCTCAGTCAGCTGGGGAGCTGGCTTTGGAAAAAGCTCTTTTGCTTAAGTGGCCTGGGAGCATTGGAAGAGAGGAGCAGTGCTGTTTCGCAGAGCTGCTGCCAGTTGCAATTAGGGACAGACCATGGGTGCTGGCAACCAAGCTCAGAGAAAGCATAAATGGAAATTTAGCTCGTAGTTATGTCCAGATGGGATTTGCTCAAAAGGATGGTATTGGGTAGGGATGAAATCTTACTGTGACGCAGCTGTAGATGTTGGGAGAGGAAGGAATGGATGGTAGATCAACACAGGAGGCACTGGAAGGAAGAGGGAGCAGTAGAAAGGAGGATGTCAGGCACCTGTCATTTCTTTGACTGCTGCCTACATCACTGAACCATGGGGAGAAAAACCCTCACGGGAGAAGATGAGTCACTGAATATTCAGTGGAACTGCCTTGTGCAGAGAGCCTGGAAAGGATGGCCCTGTCTAGGCTGCTACTCTTGCAGCCAGAGCATGACGAGCCCTTCCCAACCTACAGAGTGGCAGGGGGTAGGAGACAGAGTGAAGATGTAGTTGCTGGTGGGAGTTCTGTCTCCTGTAATATGCTTATGTTTCTGTGTTTTCTTCTCTTCTAGGTAAGCGTATAAAGTGCTTTTGAATGGTTCTAAGGAGCTCTGGCTGATGCTGTACAGGCATTGTTCTGGTTTCTTCAAGGAGGAGGAAAATATCAAACTCTCTGAAGTGGTAACATGATAACCTGTGTGTGCAGCAGGTGGGCCAATGGTCACTAAGGAGCAGAAGCATGCTGGGCCCAGAACGCAGAAATTGATGGATGAGAACCATCTCTGCGAGGCTCTCATTTGATGGTTGACCTAGATGATCTTAGTGGTCTTTTCCAAACTTAATGGTTCTGTGATTCTATGATTCCATGATTCCATCTATCACTGTGTTGTTTGTATTTAGCTGTAACCCTCAGCCTGTCAAAGTCAATCCCCTTGATTCCATAGTGCAGCTTGCAGGCCATGTCCCTGCATCCCATTGTGTGCCACCTCTTGCTCAGTTTCCAGTCCTTCTGGGGGCCTCCTCAAAGAATTAGAGGGTGTTTTCTAGAAGAAAAGCTTAAATATCAGCCCAGAAGTATTTGCGACCTTTGCTGCTCTTTCTATCTTGAGATATTCTTGGATATTTGAGCAATCCATATAGTCAGTTCTCATAGCTTGCCACTTCAAGTGCAGAGAGCTCCCAGGACGAGGTTTTCTAAATTTCTCTTTCTCTGGCTGACTTTTCATTCACCCGGTGGGGGATTGTTTTGAGAACATAGTGACAACTAAGGAAAAGAAAATTCACAGCGACACTTGGGGCAAAGCTCCTTGGCAGCGAGATGAATTGAGCTTCTCAGGGGAAGTCCCAGCAATGCTGTTTGAGGCGTTCAAAACTCTGTAGGTCAGAAATTGCAAGGAACTGTTCTTTGCTGGCATATGGACATAGTGGTGGAGATGATGGGTCTGTCTCCTCTCTGACAGCTTTTATTTTTTTGTTATTATTTATTGTTTTATCAGCTTCAGATCATTGATTTCACCTCTATTTCAGTCTTGCTGTATATACTACACAGTCCATAATAAGCATGGTACTAAATGATATGCTTTTGTGCTGATGTGGTGCTTGTTTGTTTCCCAGTGGAACAAGGTGATATAAGCACATACATTAAACATATTTATGACAAATTTCTCATCTATTACTTTTATTTAGAGAGGTTTTGAAACAGTGCAGATTGTGCTGGAAAGCAAACATCTTTTTAGAGGTAGACAGCAAATCCAAAAGTATATTTGCATCCTTACTCCTTTTTTTTTTATTATTATTATTATTTTACACAGGCAACTACAAAGCTGCAAGGGAGAAGAAGAGCTCACTACTTCCATAAAGTCAGGACAATAGATTCTGGCTTATCTCTACTTGCTGGAGAATCTCTCCTCAGTGAAGCAGAGAGACCACAGTAAACTGAAAACAGTGGCCGTGTCCTTTCTTTGTTGCTTTGAGTTGGGACAGCTCCCCTGAAGCTGGGAAACTCTTTGGATCTATACCTTTAAGGGCTTAGTGCATAAAGCCAGCAAAGCAATTCAGTATTCATGCACATGGCTATTATTAAGCATTTGTTTTTTGTTTACAAATAGTCTCTATTCCAGCAAAAAGGGAGTAGGGAAAATGAGCATGTTCAGAGGCCAGGGAAAATGTGTTGGGAAGTAAAGGAAACTATCATTTGATTTCTGTGCCCTAGAAAGACCACAGATATATGTACCTGTATGTGTCACCTGAGAGCTACAGGAGTGTGGTAAATGCTGAGCCCTTGTGTGTTTTAGGGAAGTGTGTCTCTAAAGTGCTTCATGAAAGGAAATTGATACTTACATTAGATAATAATGTCAAATAAGAGATCTCTCTTGAAGTTGAGTGCCTCCGTTCTTGGCAAGCCTGCTACTTCTTGTCCTGACTTACTTGAGGGAATATTCTTGCCTCCAGCTTTTTAATCTTCACTGATATCTATCATTTTTCTAGTTTTCCTAGCCTTGTAGATAGGCTTCAACTGGATTTAGCCTAGGTTTCAAATGGTCTTATCTGGCTCAACTATGTAAAATGTAGCTCTGGTGTCCTGCTATTGGACCATGTCTATCAACATACTATGAAACTGAAATTCATAGGGAAGAAAAGCTTTTCAGATGCACGATTCCTTCTTGTAGATATAGTCTTATTATAATGAATGCTCTTAGACATTTTCTCTTATGCTTGTCTTTCATATCTTCTTTAGCTCTGGTAACAACAGTTAAAATGGCAAACAAACAAACAAACAAAAAACCTGCTACTGGAAAGCTGTTAGAATACCTTGAGCAAATATCTTTGGTGCTCAATTTTTATTTTTTATTTTTATCTCTCAGCCAGACCTTTTTATACTTTTACTACAGTCCTTCTGAATCAGATATTTGGCTTGGATAGCTATTTCTGAACCTGTTTCCCCAAAGACTGTAAGTACCAGGTTGTATGGGAATCCTGGGGCCTTCAGGAAGCCCTTTGTCCTCATCTGTAACCTGCAGGAATTTAGTTAGTGTAATAATTTGTATATCCACATTCGATGTAGTCAACTGATTTTATCTCTGATAGTGACCCTTGTAGTGAACTGAGCTGACACGTGGTGTTCATGTGTGCAGTTTGAGGCAGGGCTCTGAGAAAGCAGCAGTATGGACCAGTCTACAATCCTATATGGAGAAGTCAGATAAAAGAGTCATGAAGTAGCTTGGAAAATAGTGAACATTTATATACCATAGTAAGAGCCAAAGGCTTGCAGCCATGTTAGAAAATGCTTCCAAATTTGGTTACAAGAAAAATGAGCGGTTGCAGGCTTTTCAGTTCTTCACTCATTTCCCACAGTATCCACCAATTCATTTACTTTTTCTCCTTTTTCTCTGGCATTTTTCTTTGCTTTCACATTCTGTTCTTTGATCTTCTGCCTCGAATGCTAAGTGACTCTTCTGCCCTGCATACTTCTGCGTGTTTGCAATTTTTTCAAATTTATAATAAAGCTGAGGCCTGATTGTCTTTGAAAGTAGATTCTAGCTGGGTTATTTATCAGCTATGTAGATTGCATTTCCTTAATCTAGTTAGCTATTTGGTTTATAAAGACATATTGCAACCAGTCAGTGGATAATGCAGTTATAAACTACGTTGCATAGAATTTCCATTTCTTGTCTGCTGTTTTGGGAACAGATGTGAAAAATTTCATCCTGATCCAGTGGCTTTCACTGTTGCTGTTTTCTCTTGAGTGCATTAGGCACTCTTCTCCCTATCTGGCTTTCTGTTTTCTAAATGCTCTTCTTCCATGGATTGGTTTAGTTAAATCCTCTGCTGTGTGGGCCTGCCGGCATGGGCCCTCTTGAAGTCACTAAGATGAGCACAGAGCTCCTGAGAATGAAGGACTGTTTGCATTGGCAGGTGACACAAAACACTTATGACTGAGTGCAGTATGTAGTCTTACCCTAAATTATAGCAGCAGAGCCCTCTTAACACCTCCAAACTGAATTTAATTTGGCGTTTACAGTCCAGCTCGACTTCTAATATTTGCCAATTGTCATGTGAACTTGATAGTGATTTTGTTTAGCATTTAATACACTAACTCACTAAATCCCCAGATTGTATGAAGATCTCAGGAAGAGAAGATAAAATGTTTTGAGCTCCTTGCTTCATAATTATCAGTTTTGTCCAGTGCTGTCAACATTACGAATATAATGGGCTTGATGTGTGTCTGTGGCGCAGCATCAGAGCTTTTATGGGCCTCTAGAGAGGGCATTTTGAAACACTGGCAAGTCTCATCAGACAATGATACGCTGTTTTTCAAGTGCCTCTCTGCAGTGGTCTGTGTGCACTGGTGGAACAAATCCAGTCATCAGCTCTCTTGGTACTGTCCTTTCATCTGGTGATAAAGTAACAGTCTCCAGATGTCTGCCACAGTGGCATTCAAGTAAGGGGGGAAAGAAACCAGTGGACAAGAGGACCTTTGATACAGAGATGCTAAACTTAGGAGTGGGACCTTCATTCTTGTCTCCTGGGCATGGGTCCAGCTGAGCACACGTAGGTGGAGCAGAATGCAAATGTGTCTGTGCAGGCAGAGCAATGATCTGGATCTGAGATGATTTGGAGGAGGTGTGTTACAGCAGTTAAGCACAGGACATTTCTTTGCTGGGAGCTGACTTTGATCTTGGAACAGGACTTCTGTGTGAAATGAGTTCTGCTAGGTGCTGGTCTCTTTCCAATTGAGTGACTCCTGTATTTGGAGATGAATGAGGTTGGAGTTCAGCCCACTTTGCAATTGGGTGCGTGTTAACCTGTGTCCTCTCCGTGAGACAGATTTGCTTGGCACTCAGGCTGTACCACCCAGTGCAGCTGTGAAAGTGAGAAGACTTTGAGAATAAACCTAGAAACAGAGGGTATGCAAAACTGACTGTAAAGGCACAATATCTGCCTGTTTGACTCACAAGCTGAAGTTTCTTTCACAAATTTATTTCCTATAGTCTTGTGTCCTCCTATTCCTCTGACTTGTATGCTTACATCAATTTATAGGATGGGAAGAGGTAGTATCTCTTCCCATGCACCTGGTCCAAAAATGCCCCTCTACTTCTGTCTGCCTTGTGATTTCGGGTATACACTCACGGGTACAACAGATACCTCAGTTAAGCGATCAGTCAGATAGAGAAACATCTGAGAATGCTTTTGACAAAAGTGTGAAATTTTCAAGTACTCCTCTGATGCTATGGTGACTGTAACGTGTGCCACACAAACTGCATTTATGTGGATCGAGCTGAATGGAAATACAGCCTTGCCATAAATTAGAGGACAGGTGACTCTCTTTTCCCTCTGCATTCCTGCCCGCCTGACTCCCCTAGCTCTTTACTCTTTCTCTCATTGCTTGCCCTTTGAACACTGCTCAGCAGCATTGTATAGGATGCTGGGACTGGGTGTTTGAGCTGGGCCATCCATGCCTCTGTTTTGCATATGAAGCCAGACAGACTCCGCAGCATGCTAGTAATGATGAGCTGCTCTGTTGTGAGAGGCTGTGCTGTGTGAAGTACCTGCTTCTCTCTGATCCAAGCCCCTGCAAACTGTTGTGCCCACCACAATGCCACCGCCAAGAACTCACAGCAAGGTCATTCTGTGCTTGCATTGTCCTCCAGGGAGATCCACATGCCGGCAGAGTTAATTACACTAACAGCCACAGAAATTATATTGGCCCACCACTGGCCTAGTGAGATGAATATCTCCATTTCTTAGTCACAGGGGGATGTTAATGGTATTTTTATTAACTGGTGACCTGTTGACTGCTATTAGAATATAGATTGTATGCATAAACCAGGTCAGGGTACTGAAGATATGATTATAGAGCAATTACTGTGTCAGCCAGTGTGGCTTCTAATCAGAGCTGGCAAAGAGTCTTTGGAAGCCTGAAAACTGTTTCTGGAGTCCAACAAGAAGAAACAGCTTTGAATCAAAGTCTGTATTGTTCCCTTACATCTTTCTGGAATTATATGTCTGATTTTCTGTGATTAGGATGGGCAGTCGAGGCAGAAAGAAGTCTAAGAAGGACAGCTTTAGTGGAACACAACAGATTAAGGGAGTTCAAAGTGTGAAAACTTTTTTTCTTTGCTTTTTTTTTTATTATATGGTTTATGTTTATTCCACTGAGCTGTCTGGGGATGCTAATTCTGCTCTTGCCCTTTAAAATGAACTGCAAGGTCATATGGCTGAGTGTCTGGGATGTCAGTAAAAACGATTACACTAATACATGCATTTCATTTGATGAGGGCCATAGCTACACAACCAGATTTAGAAACGCTCCACGTTTGTCAGAACCATTAAAGGAAAAAAGAAATGATAAAATGGAGAGCTTGTGCTTTAGATACAGAATCAGGAGCTGACTCTTCTCTGAGATGCAGCTGCTCATTCAGAGGTTGAACCGGATGCCTCAGTTCCCACAGAGTAGCGTTTTTCCACCAGCAGCATCACTGATCCCAGTGAAAGGACGGGAAGAGGCAGAGGAGCTGCTTTGCAGGAGTGAGAATTTGAGGCTCACGTGTGCCTGGGCTGACACCTGTAAACGTATTCGTATTCTCTCATTCACGGACTAGACTTGAACACGCTTGAGGTCACCAGTGCACCTGCCAAATACATTTAATATTTCATGTTTTTCTGTGGTGAACATTGGCTTTACTGGAGGGTAGGGTGCAACAATATTTGTATGTTTATGATTATCCCATTTCCAAAAAAAAAAGCAAAAAAAAAAAAGCTCTAAGACAGCTGAGATCTGAACAGCTGAATAACATCACGGTAATCTGAGGCAGAAGCCAGATTTGTGTGTCTGGTTCCCAGGTTTATGAAAAGAACAAAGTTGTTGAGATTCAGGAGGAAACAAAATGGCTACAGATTTCATTTGATGATTAACCTATAATACGTAGCTTAGAGGATAAATTCCCTTCTAGTTTGGAGCTGGAATCGAGCTTCTGTAGGAGAAGTAAAATTTGAATGGTGAGTCTGCCGCTAGACTTTCTGCACTGAGAGAGTTGAGCTGCGTGCTGAACCTTGAGGAGGAGGCATGTTTCTGTTTTTTTCCATCAGATTTTCAACGATCTCTGCAGTTGCCATTGTTATCAATGTGGCTAGTAACTCCTGAGCATTCTTGAAAATTCATCCATTGATCTTTTGAGATCTGTTCCAATTCTGTCTCCTTTTTTAGTTTGTGAATGAAAAGGACATATTCTGAGGGGGCAGAAAGAGAAGGTGGGAAGAGCAAGAGATTAATGCCCTTCTTGAACCAAACTCCTCGTGAGAGTAAAGGGAAAAATGTTCTTTTGCTGCCGACACGAGCTTCAATCCACCATGAAGTGGTGGCAGTTCTTGACATACTTTTTTTTTTGTCTTAAAGTTCATTTTGTGTAGTGTCTTCACAAGAGTGTTTGCTTCTGCTTAATAAATAAATAAAAGGATATCATCATTTGTAATCTGAAACATAAACCATCAAGAATTAGAAAGGCACTGAGAGGCCCAATAGCAGTTATTCTTGCAAGTGTTAAAATTTTTTTAGCTAATGTCATGATTCTTTAGTGTTTGACTTATTATCTTTGCATACTGAAATATGCTACTAAGGCAGATTTTCTTTCTTAAACACTTTTTCTCTGACTAACTTCCCATTCCAGCAGCTTGGCATCTATTTAATACTCTGTGTGTCAGAAATTCCCATCTCGGAGATGACTCTATTTCCATCAAAGCGGCAGCCGTACTTTACAATTTCACTTATTAACAGCCTACTGAGATAATTGGGTCTGCCCAGCTCATTAAAAGTAAAATATTGATGTTTTCTTAGGGTGGATGTAATTATCTTGCCCCCCCAGGGAACAGCAGCAAGAAGGAGGGAGGGTGTGGTCTAATACACATCCTGCTATGCACCTGCTTGTGCTTTGCAGTGGAGGAAATTAGGAACTCCTAGCACCATTACATCGTTAACAATAGGTGAAGATGGGGAAATGCAAGGGAAGATATTTTCTTTCTAACCTGAAAAACAAAAAACAAATTGACTTTTTCTTTCTTTTTTTTTTTTTTTTCCTTTTTAAATTTTATTTAAATCCTGGTTTTAGCAGAAGCGTGTCACAGTGTTTCTGTGTGTGATGGTTTCACGCTGATGGCAGCTCAGCTCTACCACTCCTCTCTCTCCTTCCCCTCTTCAGTGCAACGGGGAGAAAATATGATGAAAAAAGGCTCAAGAGCTCCTGGGCTCTGCTCACAGGGGCCACCACCACAGCCACCCCACCAAAACCTTGCCACATAAACCCAATATACTAATGTATAATACTATACTATACTATACTCTCTGTAATATACCTCTGCAAACATTCCATTCCAGGGAAAGATGTCTCCTTTATCTCTCCTTCATGAGGAGCTGCAGTGGCGCAGGTTTTTCTTTACTACCCCACTCAATGCTACTCAGATGAGATTGATGGAGCCAGTTGTACAGGTGAAAAAACAACAGTGTTCCAGTCTTTTATTTCTGAGGGTTTTTTTTTTTTTCTCCAGCAATTGTTGATGTCCTGATGCCTCTGTGGGGCACTGGATAGGTCACTCTCAAATCCAGTAGTACTGGTTGTCAAGTGTAATATTAAACAGTACGGCTATCATAGGTCCACTGGTGAACCAGAAGCACTGAGATATGGATGTTCTTGTACTCCCTTGCCCTGAGTTACCCAGTTTGCCTTGTCCAACTGCAATTGTGAGATGTTTCAAAGGTGCTGTACAGGCAGTGGACTTTATTTCCCATTGCTGAAAATGGACACGGAGGGATATCAAGATTAAAAAAAAAAAAAAAAGCACTTTTTCCTCCTCTTTCTTTCTGGTTCTGGTTGTTTTAAATGAGTGGTAGAAGACAACTTCAAAAGAAGATCTGAAATATCATAGAACACAAAGCGTGACTTAGATCTTCCTATCTCATTGTCCTGTATGGCACATAGAACCTCACCTCTAATTGAAAATGTGATAAAAGCTCCTGAGTCATTTTGGTTGCCAGTGTGGGTATTTTACATAGGTCACATACTTGGTTAAAAAAGTGTTGCAACATCCAAATCAGTGGAGACAAACTGTGGTTTTCAGGCCTGGCTTTGGTTTGGCTGTAGGATCACATCAGTTTGTTTCACTTCCAAGAAGAGCTGTACCAGCTTAAAAGCTGCAAAAATCTTGATATGCTCTCTCTTCTGTTTGCAGCACTGCAGAGGCATTTTCTTGTTTTGGAGAAAGCCTCCCATTCTGCTATGCCACAAATGATGTATACAGCTCTACAAAATGGCTGGAGGCAGCATTATAATTTTTCAGGTTCCTTCTGCAGTCAACTCTGGAGTGCTTCGTATGGAGGTCAGTGATAGATGTCTCCTGAGCAAGAATTAGGAAAATGGTGTAAAACCAGCAGGGCTTGTTCCTCTTGTGCTTTAAGAGCACGCTGCCTCAGACTTGGCTAATATAAATATGGGGCTCTCTCACCGTCAGTGTGACTTAAAAACCAGCTGCTTCCAGGATGCCAGCCAAAAAAGAGAGACTTTTAAGCAGGCTAGCTCCTGCTTAGGAAGCCTGCGAAATAAGTGGTCATGTTTCTGAAAGAGCTCACCATGTTCTGGCAGTTACTGTCACAGTAGGAATTGCTGGGCCTTGGGCACTTTGGTATATCTGGCCTTTACTTGGATAATGGGAGCTGAGCAGTTTGGAAAAATCTGTCCCTAATTATTGGTGCAGAGCCCTTGAAAATCTGGCCCCAAGCTCTTCTCAAATAAAAAATCTGGCCTCATGGGCACAGCACTGTCAGGAGCGGTGCCTGGCATAAAGTGCTTCTTATCCTTTTCAGTGATTCTGTCCTCCTGTGAAGTTTCTAATTTATTTTAATTGCTTTAAAACTTTTTAAATGAGGCTATTTAATGGCTAGGATTTTGACTTATGGATCGAAGCTTCACTGCACTCCACATTAAATGGCGTGCATTTCGTTATGCCTAAATTCTATTGTTATGCCTGCCCTTTGTGCTGCCTTTTCATTTTCCAGTTTGGGGGTAGTTACGTTTCTAGGGCTCCCATCTGTCATAATTTAGTGTTTCTTCAGCACTTTTTCTCATCTTAGGAAGCCATTCAGCATGTCCAAATATTGCTTTATGCCTGCATGGACAATGCTCTCTATCTTTGGAGGCGTCTATTCTGTTTCACAAAGGGAAACATTGCCGTACATCTGAGTGTGGACCGAATGCAACGACGTCTCTTTGAGCCACTGGGTTGTAAAGAGATGAACTCGCTGGCTGTCCTCTCTCAAAGCCTTTCATGAGCCTGACTGTTCCAGGGGGTTTCTTTGCATGGACCACAATTGAGCCTAGTTCTTCCTGTGATTGCTGTTTCACAGAGGGTAGCGCTACGCAGAGCTAAGAATGGAGTTTTGTTGCATTTAAATTCATGTCCCCGGTAGCCATTGGCTGGAGCTAAAAGGCTGAATCCGTGTCTTGTTAATTAAGTCCTCCTGTCTTTCTTGTGGGAACTGTTTTGAATGGCATTTCTCTTGGTCCTGTCTTCTACCTGGGGTGATAGTCTGCTCTGCTGTTCCTTGCAGCAGAAAGAAAGATCCCTTTGACAACATGCCTGTCTGAAAGTGGGGAAGGGGAATGGTGTCAAGAGAGCAAAGAGCTAAAAGTCTGATACGGGAAGCTAGAACTGGGCCAGAAGTCTCATCATCCATCCCGGGTCTTAGAGAAAATGCTTAGAGTTCCCTAACAGCTGAAGAAGTTGGGACTTTTGCCTCTGTGCTTCATTAGAATGATAACACATCCAGTGAAACAATAACTACACGAAGCCAAAAGTGAGAAAACCATTCCAGCAGCTGAGGCCACTGTTGTCAGAGTTTTTGTGCATCCCTTGATAGACTGTGGAGCTGTTCCATGCCTCAATTTCTATTTCTAGCACGTGAGCCACAAAGCCTGCCTGTCTTTCAGAGTCATTCTGAATGATTTTTGCAGCATTCTTTTCTCTTGTGTTTTTGTTTGTTTGTTTGTTTTTCCCTTGCATTTGTAAAATTACCAGGGGCAATCTGGTAAGAAAGCAGCTTTCACAAGGACCTTCAGCTTTGTGTAGAATATAGTGGGATTTGCTTACTTATGAGAGCAGAGGGTTTCTTTATTGCATACAAGTCTATTGAGACCTATACCTGGAGTTGTTTTAGCAAAAGTGCCACACATTGCCTGACCAGAGCTACTTCTTGTTTACTGGTCTGGCCAGATGAGATTCCAGCATAGGTTTATGCTGCTGCCGAAACCAACACACTGAATTTCTTGCTTCAGGAAAGTCAGCTGCTACATTGTTCAGTTTCAATGAAACTGAAGTTTCAACTCAACTTCTAGGGAGAGATCCTTTGGGTTGTATCTGCTTGTTTGTCAGATAGGTCCTTCTGTTGTTTTTGGTTTTGGTGAGGGATTGATTTTCCCTTCTTGCACAGCCATTGTGCCACAAGTGGCAGAAGAGCAAATGCTCAGTAGGGACTGAGGTACCAGTAAGTAATGCTTTGAAGCCAGTCAGAGGTGCACTGTTACACCTGGAGATGACTGAAATTTGGAAGAAGAGTGTGTGTCATTGAGGCAGAAGCACTGTGTGCTTTCTGGAAAGATGGCTGTTAAGGAGGAGGTTTGCATGCTAGGTGAAATTCAGACAGGTAAGTGGTTAGCAGCCCATCAGATGCATTCATCTCATCCTGGTGCTTTTATTTATTTATTTATTTTAAAGGCATCCCCTTCTCCCCTCACCATTTAAAATACAAAACAATAATTAAGAGTTTCTGCAAAGGCTCCAGATGGATTAGGGATGTCTCCCAAGAGGTTGGCTGACATTTCTGTTCTCTGAGAGTGTCTGCTCCACTCCCTCTTCAAGCAGCAAACCTCGATTCCAGCGGCCATCTGATTAAACAACAAAGCATCAGGAAGTACTAAAAGTCACTTCTCTTGGGCCAGGCTGCGCTGACAGCAAGGGCAGAAACAGAAAATGATGAAAGGGGAGGAAGTCTTTTGGTGCAAAACATGTCTCCTGCTACTGCATGGAGAGCTGGAAGATGAAATGTTTTCCCTCATATGATCCTGGCTGGGCTGCTGCTTGCTGTGTCCTAATAGCCTGGATCCTGGCTGCAAGTAGACAGTGATTTGATTTGTATCCTATGCACCACTGTGTGTGTTTGTGTGAGGTTGTGCAAATAAGGGCTATTAACTCCATGATTAGACTCAGTTATCCAAACATTTCTCCACATGAAACATTGTTTTACAGAATTTCCTCTGGAAGACATTACCACACCTCCCTGCACCATCCTTGCCCCATCTATCTCTGACAGTCCTCTCTGACTGCAAGCTGCAGAGTGCTCAGTGCTCTGCCTCAGCTCACATACAACCGAGCCAGTGCTCCCTTGCTGCTTTCCCAGGGCTCCCCACGCACAGCTCTGCCTCGATGTGACGCTGCCAGACACCAGGTGTCACCAAAACAGGCACTGCTTTTCCATACTTGAGCTTTGCGTGCTAAGGTGGCAATGCTGCTTTCACAACTGAATTAGCATCCCTCCTAAGCAAGGTGCTGGGGAGAGCAGTATGGGACAGGGAGCAGAAATACCTGCTTGAGTTGGTTCTTGATGTGCCTGCCCTGTGTGACTCACAGCTCTGGTAATGTGACCAATTTTAGGGCTTTTATCAAGACTGTTGTTATAGTTGGTGTATTTCTTAAAGCCACAGCTCTTGGTGACATGCTATTACACGAAAATCCAACCTGCTGTTACTTTCTTTTCAAAGGAAGTTTCTAGTCCTTTTGAGTGAAAAGGTGGACAGAAGAGATTTATATGAAAAGGAAGGAGCGAGGAAAGAAAATCTGCAATGTTCTTTTTAAAAAGAAGTTATGCTTTATAAGTCAAACATCCTGCATTTGGAGGAATGTGATATATATATTTTTTAATAGTTAAAGCCCCCTATATTAAGGTAGCTTTACCATTTCATCAAGCCCACAGTAGTCATTTATTTTGTGCTACATCTTGCAGCAACTGCCACCAAAATGTGGATGCTACTGCATTTAGTCCTTGCTGATGCTAGATGGCTCTGGTTCAGCTGTTAAATCCTGTCTTGACTTTTGGTTTTGTAACGCTCAGAGCAGGAAACACTTCTTAAGCCACAAGTGAGAGCCCACTCTTTGCTTATGGGAGGCAGTTACAGCCTTCACCAGGGGGCTTTGGTCAGCAGGCTGTGCAAGCACAGTTGCTCTGCTCCTTCTGCTCTCACATTTGACTTTTAATTTTTGCATCTGAATTATGAAATGCCACCTCCACTAGCCGCTGCCAGGAGCAAGGAGCATTAATATTGATGTTGGAAGGCCCTGCTGCAGAGCAGTAAGGTGATTTAAGGGTGAGAATTATCAGGGATAGCATCAGAGTAAATAAATTCAAGGTCCAATTTATTTTTTCTTTCATCTAGCTCTGTGTTTTTTTCTTTTCTTTCTTTCTTTCTTTTTTTTTTCTTTTTTTTTTTTGTCAAGGCAGATTTAATAAAATAAAATAATTTAAAAGATGGAAGAAAAAGTGTATCGACAGATTGCGTAAGCTGCTGACTCGATTGGTTTGTAGTGCTTGTGCCTTGTTCTTCTCGTTGCTCGTCAGGAGGGAGGCAGCTCCACGGAGCCCAGTGGCCAGAATCTGCCTGCTAACTTTTCTTTGTCAGAAAATGGAGTGTACTGGACTTATTCTGAGCATTGTGGTGGAGGCTGTCACGTCTACTGCTATTACCTCTTCTGGTAAACAATTTGAAGCAAGGCTTCTAAGCTTCCAGCTGTGACAGAGATGGTGACATGTCCCTTGTGCTTGGCCTGTGCTGCTGTACAAGGCCCAATCTGGGCAATGAGTTTCAGGGCGGGATGGCAGTGTGGTGCCCACAGCAGAGCCACACTGCTCTGCAGGCAGGCAGAGCTGTCAGGCCAGCAGCTTTTACTTGACTCTCCCCAGGGACCTCACTGAGTCATCCCCTTTCCATGCCAAGCTGAAGAGTGAAGCGACTGCAGGACCCGCAGTGCTTTGTTTTTGCAGTGAAGTGTGCAGACAGGGCAGCATCATGACACACTGTTCCGTTAGAGTTAATGGCTCATTTTGGTGCTGGTGACTGATGCCAACACTGGGACATTTCCCTACAGAGAAGCTCTGGAGTAGTCAGGGCTCACCACCACAGGCTCATGGGCCTGCAGGAAGTAAATATGACTCAGGTAGGAGGGACTGTTTTTTCCTTTTTTCCCGCAGCAAATGCCAACAATACATAGAATCATAGAATCATAGAATAACGCAAGTTGAAGGGACCCACAAGGACCATCAAGTCTGACTCCTGGCTCCACACAGCACCGCATGATGCAATTTCCATTCATATTTTCTTCCCTTAGAAACCAGAGATGGCAACTGTGGTTCCCTAAGACACTCCTCTTTTCCAGAGGCCATCACACAGCCATTCCCTGACTTTCCCACATGGTAGCAATAACTATAAATGGATTGCAAATGACAGTTCATGGGGGATGCAGATATGTAAACTTGTTTTCCATGGCACTGTCCAATTTGATATCAAGGCTATTGGAGCTCTTGGGGAGTTTTACCTTTTTTCCTTCTTAAGAAAACTGTGCTTGCTACTGTGCCTGCCTCTAGCATCTCCTTTCCCTCTGAAGCTTCAGTTCTTTTGCCTTCCACAGCTAGGGCATCTCTGCCTCAGATGTTGCTTTTGATGGGATTTTTTTTTCCCTTACCCATCTTAGTTTCTTCTGACCCCTATTCTGTTTTTATAATGAGGCCATGTTAATTCATGCTGAGTGCTTATGAGTTTTCTTTAAGCACAGGGAGAGGTCACTGAGAAATGGCTGGGGGTGTTTCTTTCTTCCCATGGCTGCTGTTCAGAAGGTCTGATCAATTTATTTCCCTATCACCATCAAACCATTTCCTGGCACAATTAACAGCAGTGCCTCGTGCAGGCATTGTGAAGGGAGGGGAAAAAGGGAGCAAATAAACTGACAGAGGAGATAGGGATAGGAAGATAGGGTCTATGAGAAGATAGGTCTGCACCAACAAAGGTCTTTCTATGCAAACACCAGCTGCTTTGTTGTTGTGTGGCAGAGACCAATGATTTCGCATAGTGTAACTGGTAAGGGAAAAGCAAATTAAACAGTTATTAGAGCGGGGGGCAAGTGGTTGGTACCTTGCAGCGGGCTGTAAGCAGATCTGTCAATCTTCTTCATTAATTGAAGACAGGCCTTAAGGGGAGCACTTTTTCGGGATGTTTACTTAGTTACATAGAAGGTCCTGTCCCTTAGCGAGAGCCTTATCATCCTTATCAGTGGTAATACAATAATAATAATGCTGACAAATTTTACTTCCTCTTGAATGAATCCTCTTGGAGTTGTTTTTATTATTATTATTGTTATAAAAAAAAATCATGCTGGGCTCTAATTACCATTTTTATGAGAACTGCGCATTCTTCTATTTGTGGAAAAAGATTTGTTTATCAAGAATTTCTCTTCCTGTACTGCATTTTTTAAGTTTTCTTCTTCAACCTAGGCAATAGGTGTTGGGATTTCAGGCTGAATGAGAGACCTGAGTTGCTGGGATGGATGGAAAGGTGAAAGATCAGATTCCTGGTTAGGTTGAATTGGTACACGTCCAGCAGAGGTTCTGATGCTGCACTGCTTCCTGCCATTTGAAACTTTCAACACAAATGAGTGAAACAGTTAATCCCTGTGAAGCATTTATCCAGACTCAGCAACAAACATCTCACTCTGATTTGGGGAACTGTTTTGTAAATGAAAACTAAAACAAGCTCTTTTAGTCACCCTCTAGCCTGAACTTTCTGTGCCTTGGCTTATTCAAGCAGAGCAGTTCAAATCAGAACAAAACCAGAGAAATCTCTCACGAAAGTGGCTAACCAGAATTACCACTTCTTTCAGATGAGATCTGACCAGCGTTTTCTATAATGACATCTCCATTTCTTTGTCAGTGCAGTTGCCCCATGAGGCATTAGTACTCCCAGCTCTGTCTTCTCCATTGTTCTTTCCTACTAACAAGCTCCCCACTTGCATGACAAACTTCAGCTGTAGTTCTTGACCTTGCACTTCATTCTTTTCCCATTTTTGTTTGTCCAGTCCTCAAGGTCAGGTGGTTCATTGTTTATATGTTTCAGCCTCCCTCTGCGGTGACAGTGTTTTCCAACTATGTGTCATCTGTTGACTTCAACAGCACGCTCTTACTTTTATGCTAAGATCAATCATGAAAATATTAAATAAAGTTGGTTTCAGTCCTTGAGGAGCTCTATTAATAAATCCCCCTTTCAGCCTGACCAGTTGTCATCTCTTTCATCAATTTCTTATTTGCCTTACAGTTCTTTACTAATGCCATCATCTGCATCATAACTAATAATTCTCTTTAAGACATTGGATCCAATGTTTTACTTAAACTGTGATAGATTAGTCTACTACATTTCTTTTGTTTAAAAAATCAGCTATCAGAAAAGGCAGTCAGTTTGTTTAGAGCTTTCACAGAAACTATACAGCATTTTATCCTATTTCCGCTCACCTTGATGTCTTTAATTACTTCAGCTTGTATTCCAAAGCCTTGTGTACTGTCAGGATCATGTAAATAAATCTGTAGTTGCCCAAATCACTTTCTCTTTTTTTTTTTTTTTTTTTTGGCTTTTATGTTTTAAATTGAGTATTTTGCAGTAACATAAGCCCCTTCAATTTTGATCGGTGTACTGAGATCCTTGCAGCTTACCCTGCAATGTTCCTTATCAGTTCTTCAAGAGTTCTGGGGTGAAAGTTCTCTTATTCCACCTACTTGCATGCACTATGAACTCAGAGTTTTGCTCCACTCCAGGAGTTATTATTTCCATTTTCTCATTCCCATTAGCTGTACTGCCTTGTCCTGTACTCAGTATCACCATTCGTATTAAAACAATAAGCCAAGTCTTCATTTATTTTTTGGCATACAGACAGATCTTCCTCATTCTCTACACTATGCTGACTGCATAGCACTCCTGCTTAGTTTTTCTTTGCTGTCCTTTTATTAATATGGCCAAGGAGTCTTTCTTCTAATACTGTTAATATAATTTGTGAGGTCTTAGCATACCCTGACTTTTGGCAATCCTCACTTTATTTGTGTGCTTCTGGACAACAAGGAAAATTCATTTGTTGATTCTTTCTTCTTTTTCTCACAGGTTTTACCCCTGCACCAATATCCTTTTTACAGGGATTTCTTATTCCTAGAGCTGTGTTCTATCATTCATGAGAGAGAACATACAAAGTTTGCACAATACATCAGTGCCTGAGTATATTAAAATAAAACTGCAAATTCCCATCAACTTTTCATTACTTCCATTTCACGTGTTTTAAAAAGAGGGCATAAACTTCCATATTTTAATTAGCAAGCTTAAACCAGAGGTTCAAATTCAGCCTCTACATCTGAAATGCAGAGAAACTGCCATCAAAATTCCCAACACAGAAGCTTGGATTTGTGTGTATTTTGAGCATTTGTTTGTGGACTCAATGATATAGAAATAAATTTTGCCTCTGCCGCTCCAGTAATAGGTGGGTGGAGTTGTCTCATTGTGAATGATACTTCCTGGGACAGATTATAGCTATTGAGGTAGCGAAGGATCAGGAGACCTCGGGATGTGAGCAGGTGAGATCAATCCAGACTTCAGTAATACTGGCACTGTGGTGTGCTTGCTCTCCTTCCATACGAAATGAGAGCAAGGAAGGTGCCTCCCAGATTACTGCTCAGTGAAGATTAGACAAGATGGAGTTTGCTTGGATTTGAGCTTATTTGTATTCATTGGAGTCCTCGACGCCCACCTCAATTCCAGCAACCTAAAAAATAATGGTTACGTTAAAGCTTTCCAGCAAATGCCCACAACACAGATCATTATCATCTGAGTGACAGAAGAGAAAGAGATGAGGGGGAGGAGAGGCAAAGGGAAGCAGTACCCTGCTGCTGCTGCCTGGATTCACATTGTGCAACACCCCAATAGTCACAAAGGGGGAGTGTTTTTTCCAATAGAAATTGCATGCATCTGCCCTAATAGTGAAAGCAGGGACTTGCAGCTCCACGCAAACATTCAGGTGTTCACAAACACTGAATTTAATAGAACGGCACACAGCTACCACAGAATCTGCAGTCACTGTTGTGTCGAGCAGTCATCCAGACACCCTCATGCAATTAAAATAAAAAATATTATTATTATTATTATAACAAAACAAAACTGTATTTTCACATCTATTGCCTATGGGCCAACCATTTAAATATATATATATATATAAATATGAAAAAAAAAACCAAATCCTCAAGAACAGAAAGATTTAACATCAATACAGAATACATGCTCAAGAGCTGAAGCTTACATCTCATCTCCCCAAATAGTTTTTCTTTCTTTAATTCTTCATGGTCTGCTCTTTGCTCTTCCATGACTTGTAGTAACTTGAGGCTGTGTATTATGTGACTACAGGGTCAGCTAGAGAGCTGTGCCTTTTGAATTACCGAGGGTTATCTATCTGAGTTGTAATCTATAACGTGAAAAAGTACATGGACAATTGTGCATTGATCAGTATGAACCCACCTGGGCATACGAAGTTTCTTCTGTCCTTCACCCTGAACCCAAAGTCTTATGCAATGCTAAGTTTAATGGTAGCTATTCCCCTCTCTTGTCCTTAGTTAATGAAAGGTAGGTGTAGGATATCCATGACAAAGAGCTGTATTCTGGTGCTTGTCAACTGAAAGGATCAGTAACTACACGGCTGGGTTGCCTATGTATGTGTACATATGGGTTTATGCTCCTGTGTGTGTGACATATGCACTGAAGGCTGCACGTGTAACATAGGACCTATGCCCTACAGGAGAGCCAGGCAGTGTACACCAGGGTCCCTCAGATGGCATCGGCTGCCTGTTTTTAGGAAACTGCATCACACCCTGTTTGATTCACGGGAAGACAATGTAATGGTTTACTATTAGATTTCAACAAAGCCTGAGTACTCTGCAGTGAAAAATGTTTTATAGGGTTAATAGCTGATATCTGTGCTTGCACAGAGACAGACGTATAACTGCAATAAAAGCCAACCAAACAGGCAGCACATGAAGGCTAATTATCTAAATGCATTTTCCCCTTCTCTGTTTTTATTTGCTACGCTTTCAAATAGCGGAGAGAAAAACTGTACATAGAGCAGTTGTTTTGACCAGGTTTTGTATCTTCCAGATTTGAGCATGTTGGGCTTTATAGCAATGCTATTTCATTGTCTCAAGCTTCAGTGGCAGTTTATTTGCTTTGATACACATTTTGAGGGGCTTTTCTTCTTCATCTCAGAGGCTGTATGTGTGTTCTTGTAGGTAACAGTGCCAGGGGACCTTTCCAGCTGCCCCTGGATATAGCAGTGACAAAACAGTTACTCACTACTTGATATTAGCGTGTTTTTAAGAGATTTGAGGAGATTTATGCACATATGCATGAAATTGTTTGAATGTCTTTTGCAGTTTGGGGAATGAGAAGTCACAAACTAGATGTGAGATGCAGACTGCTTGGCACAACTCATATCACTTCAGCTTGCTTTGCTTTTGCATGGCACCAGCCCATCACTGACTTTTTAAATGGGAAGAATGAGATGTAGGGGAAGTTGAGGTATCCCACCAAAAATGGGAACTGATGTACAGTATTTCTGAGAAATGTTCTTTGTTGAGAAAAAGGCTAATAAGCAGCAGGCCCACGACATCCACTGCTAGAACATCCATGAGGACTGGCATTCCTCCCACTGTGTAACTTCTGAGGGATGGACAGAAGAAAGAATTCAGGTCTTTGGAGCATCATTTACACAGGTGGTTTTTTGTTTGTTTGTTTGTTTGTTTGGAGGGTTTTTTTAGGACTTTTTGTTTGTTTCTCTGCTTCTTTGCTGAAAGAGGTCCTGCAGTGTCTCTTAAAAGCAGTTTTCCCCTGGTTGCTGTCGCCTCTGCCCACCACCAGCAGAGTGTGTATGGTGGAGTGAACAAGTGCTCTTCCATCATCTGTCCCTCAAGAGGGATGGTGCAGTCCTTAACTCCAGCTGGAACAGCATGGTTCTTCATCTCTCTTTGCTCTAGGAGGTCCTTGATTCAGCCTCAATCAATTGGCCATTTTGTAGTCATTTTTAGGACAGATGATTCTAACCTGTCCTATGACTGAACTTGAACGTAATTTCATAGCCTCTGATGGTGGAAAGCAGGGACATTTAAAACTGATCTTACAAGATGTAGTTCAGGGAATTTCCCTTGAGAAAGGGAGGGAGGGAGGGAAAAGGGTAGAATATACAGTAAGATCATGACAAAAGGAAGTAGGGCTTCACTTTTGCTGAATAAGACTCTGGTAGTTGTATTTAGTTAGCCTTTATTCCTTCAGCTTTCCCTCATAATGGCAATGTGAAGGAAGTGACAATTATCAACAAGTACCTGGTGTTAGCTATGTTTGGCAAACTTCAATGTAGGATAACAAATGCAAGAGAGGATAGCAGGTTTTCTTCAAAGAGGACAATGTGTGTGTTTGTATGTGTATCTTAGGATATCTCCTCTCAATACATATTGTTCTCTTCAACATCAAGAACATCATTTTCAGTGGGAGTTTATTGGAGACATGAGAGTGCAAGGGAAGCAGCACAGTCATAATGCTGATGTCAGCAGCAGGACTACCATTGTTCCTTTGCCTGCCCTTGCTAAGCACCTGTTCAGGCATCGATGGAAATTAGATCTCTGATTTGACTGCACTTCTTTACGTGACATCTCTTCTTGTTAGTGTTATCTTACACAAACATCTAAGATCCCAGCAGTGTGAGACTACCCCATACTGTTGAATGTACACAGTGCCCCCACAGTTTGACTGGAAGAGCTATCCCGATTTATAATTAGGATGCTCCAGTCAAGGAGTTAAAAGAGTAATGATACGCCTTTGTCTCTATAAGCAATATTGCAGACCTATTGGAGAAGATCAGTAGAATGAAACGTCAGGACCTGTCTGCAAAAATTTTGAGGTCAGGAAGTGTGTTTTGAATTAGATCTGTAAATACCTACTAGCATCTGCATCTTATTTTCAGCAGAAGGAAATCCAGTCTGTGCGCTTCTGGAGTACTTTGCAGTCCAGACTCAGGGAATGGGGATGACCTACAGATGCACTTCAAAATCTCATTTATGCCCTGAACTGAAACACTGCTTCCTTGAAATCCTGGGAGATCTTTCCCTTCAAGAAGAATATGGGGAAAGCTGGCTCCTGGAAAGTGGAAATTCTTCAGCAGTATTGTCATTCCTATATTGGCATTCATCACTATCAGTATGTTTCTTGGCATTATAAATTTGAGATTTCTAGTGATGGTGACCAGGTTTCTTGGGTTTCAGAGAAGACATAGTACTTGAAATTAATGGCCCCACTGGATTTCACTTCATCACTAATGATGAGTTCATGAAGATCTGCTTGGAAATAAACTCGGTGTAGACAGTGTTGTAAAACTACCCAAATTGGATCCATCTGCAGTGATCAAGCCTGGAACTTCAAACCTAAATGGCTGTGAACTTTAGAGCTTTATTTTACAGTTTGAATAAATACCTGCCAAGTTTTGGAAGACTGTATTCTCTCTGAGCTTTTGAGTTGCAAGCATAGGTCAGTGTATGCTTCCATAAAGTATTCACTGGCAGTTCTCCTGGGTTAGTATTGTATTATCAAGCCTGTCAGCATTTGGATAATGCCCTTCTTAATATGCTTTAGCTTTTGGTTGGACCTGAAGTGGACAGACATTTGCACTTGATGGTCTGTGTAGGTCCCTTCCTACTGAACTATTCTGTTTTTTATCTTCTCACAGCTTGGATGAGGCACTACCATAACCAGGTTGATCACTGCAGAAAGTGATGCCAGGATGGTCTGATATGCTGTGCTGTGTTTCTTCCTGAGATGGTGATACAGTATACCAACATGGTGTGGTAAAAGGGAGTCATAGTGCTACTTAGTGAGACAGCGCTGTGTAAAATCACAAAGTAATGTGATATAGATTACGTGCTTTGCACGTAGAAGTGAGATCTGGTCATGGATGTGCCTGTTTACAAGAATTAAAGATGTGAGGATGCATCATCCTCAGTGTTCCCTAATTAAATCTACCTGATTTAGAGGCACCAGAGCCACACAGTAAATTTTGCTCCTTTTGTGACCAAAGGTAATAAAAAATCAAAAGGACCCCACCTCTTAATTCCTCTTGGTGGCTTTCACCACAGCTGTCCTTTCAGCTTCGGTTGGAGGGATTTTGGGAGCATTTAGTGCAGGTAAGTGTACCAAAGAGATGGACTAAAACTCAGTTTAAGAGATGCATCGATTGTGAGATTTGTCTCCTGTGCTGTATTTTCTACCACTCTAATTGCAAAAGCATGTAGAAAGTCATGTTGCTGTAATGAAGGATAAATATCTTACAACTGGAAGCACGGATTTTTAGCTGTAGTATTCCAGCAGCAAAATTTCAGCTTAGACATTTACTCTTCTTGAACTCTTCTAAAAATTTTTAGTAGATACAGAGGTCATCTGCACAATTTCCTGTGATAAGCTTGTCCCATGATGTGACCCTTCAAAAAACCACTGACATCCCACTCCAAAGATGACTGCATTTTAGCAGCGGGTGTAAGGAAATGCCAGTATTCTACAATGTGTATTTAAATCTTCTGAATCCTTCACGATAAAGTGCAATATAAATGTCTGATGATAATAGGGTTTGGAAACATTGTCCTTGCTCTATACCTTGTAGCTGGTTGAATGATTTACTGACTAATTATCTGATAGCAGGTAGCAGTAACTTACCCCCAAAGCACGTATTAGTGATGTTGATAAAAAAGACAGCCTTAGCCAACATGGTGCACCATGATACCTACAAGGTGGGGATCCTTTCGAAATAGTAGTATCGGCCAATGTAACTCTAAAGGCAGGAAGAATCCATACTTCATGTAGTTTGGGAGCAAAACTGTGAGAGTCTAAAGAAGGAAAGATCTTCCCAGTGTTACATTTATACCTATCTGGCATTAGATGTGGTATTATCTAGTATTATTTGAGAGCTATATTTGATAAGAAAAAAAGGCATCAGAGTCACAAAACTGATGTTTCATCAAATCAGATTTGGTGGGCAAGGGGAGCCTTGAAATGCCTATTTAGGGCTCTCTGATTCCTTTCTGCCACTATTCTTGAAGCTGTGCTAGGCACTTCCATTAATGATGCCAGCACACAGGTCAGGGTTGCTGAAGGAAAATGTAGGACCGCTGCTGAAAGGGCAGGAACCTGTGGCCAAGTGAGTTGGAAAAGGAACTTAATACTTTCTTCACCTCAGCCTTTGCTGGTGAGATTTGCTTTTGGGAATCCCATGCCTCTGAGACCAGTAGAAGGTACTAGCACTGTGAAGACAGGATTGGTAGAGGAGGTTTGAGGATGTTTAAACACACCAGAGACAAACTAGTCTCTGACAAGATGCATCCTTGAGTGCTGAAGGAGCTGGCTGATGTCCTTGTGAAGCCACTCTTTATTACTTTTGAAAGGAGTGGGTAATTGGGGGAGGTTCCTGAAGACTGGGGGAGAAAAAAGTGTCATACTCATCTTAGGAAGGGCAAGAAGGGATATTCATAGAACTGTGGGCTGGTGAACTACACCTCAGTCTCTGGGAAGGTAAAGGAGGAAATTATCCTGAAAACCCTTTCCTAGACACCGCTTCGGAGTTGTTAATGCAGCTTTGCAAAGAAAAGTCTACTCAGGATTTTGACAGTTAATATTGTTTGATATTGTTTGGTTTTATTTTAGAAAGGCTTTTGATGCTGTCTCTTCATTGACAAACTGGTTAACTACAGACAAGTAAGCGTACATAAGGGTGGGTTAAAAACTGGAACCAGTCTTCTCTGTGACAACCAGTGAAGGTATAAGAGATGACAGCCACAAGCTGCAATACAAGAAATTCCATTTAATTACAAGAACAAAAAGACTTTTTAACTGCAAAAGTGCACAAACACTGTAACAGGCTGCCCAGAGCTGTTGGAGACATGAAAAATTACACGTGGCTCTGAGCAACCTGCTCCAGTTAACCTTGCTCTAGTTAACCTAGCAGAGGAACTTTCCAATCTCAATGACTATCCTGGGAATCTGAATGCTTATGTTTGATGGACAATATCTGTGTTAGGTTCAGAGCTGTAAACAGGGAATGAAGATGGTTGATCAGTATTCTGTATGTGAAAGAAACTTCCACTTTTCTTGTAGAAGTTATCTTGAACTCATTTAAAAATGTCTGAACAGCATCCCTTCGCTACTCTCTTTTCCAAACTTCTTTGGCATGGGAGAACTGCAGTCACATAACAATCAAAGAAACTCTCGCATTTTGGTAAGATTTCCTACTTATCTTGCCAAACATTGATGTAAGCACAGAATTTCTATTTTTTTTAAAGATGTTTCATCTCCCATTTGAAAAGTATGAAGGCGGAAGTATGTGTTGGCAGAATGGACAGTGAAGAGAGTATGCAAAGATGTTCAGTTTCCCTTTGAATCTTGGATTGATGACTGTATATTGACCCATTTGTGTGACGCAAAAGCAGTCCTGAGAAGGAATGCAAAAAGAGTAATTATTGTAGCTAATGCCGTACAGATCCTTCTGAGGTATTCTGGTGATTCATTTGCACGCTGAGACAATCCTCCTGATCTTTAATTGGTAACTTGCTTTTTGGAATTAAATCTGCTGGCTAGGGCAACAATGTGAAGGTAAAAAGAAGAACCAGTATGCTATCGGAAAAGCTAAACACTTACGGGGAGGTGAGGGCAATTTGGCAACAGGTTCCATGCAAATGCTAAATATTCCAGGAAAGAAAAAGTCCACTTTGGTCAATGCTGAAGGCAATTTTTTTCGCTTTGACAGTCAGGAGAGGAGCAAACATGCAGTTGTTTCATTTATAAACAGAGCCTGTTTGTTGTTAAGCCACTGCAGAACAATAAACTTCCTGTCTAAATAATTGTCTATTCCCACCACAGCCCTTGTATGCTGAAGAGATACAGGAACTCGAGGTTCTGATAGAAAATATTGATCTTTTGGTTGAGGTCAGCTAGTGGTGATGAGAAAGGAAGGGAGAAGGATGGGAAAGTGTGAGCTCTCTACGTGTTTTTGTTTTGTTTTGTTTTTTTCCCAAGAGCATCCACTTGAAGAAACCACAGGAAATGTCCTTGTTTCATTAGTCCATTGTAAAGCTCTCCCCTTTGCGATTGAGACATTCAGCCTCTTGGGAAAGACAGCTAAACAGAAATCCATTTACCTTTCACGTGTTTTTCATAATTTCCCCTGCTACTTTGGTTAATTAATTATCACCGCTATTTGTGTTTAAACAAGGGGTCTGCCTCCCTCCCTCCTTCAAAGCCCATCTGCTCCTCTATGACCTTGCTGTGAAGTCATCACACGCTGACTTTGTGAAAGCACAAACACTCGCATGGCAACAGACAGCTGTGTGTGACAAAACCAGAGCTATGACCTCACAGCAGGAGGGGCCAGGCAGCTTCTGGGGAGAGATTTCTCCCACAAACACCGAAGCTTTTGATGATCGCGCGGAGGAAGGCAAGACGTTACATCCTGAACAAATGATCTTGCTGTCTGAGTGTTTCTGCTTAGATGTTGTCCATCGCTTTAAATCCTCTCCTTCAAAGAGACTTTTTTGACTTGCATGTTTCTCATGCAAGGAGAATGTCTTCTCGCTCAGATTTCGTCTCAGAAGACATCATCAGGAGGAAATAGGGGATGGATGTAATCACAGAGATGGGCCTGGGTTTCTAAAAAAGCCTTGTAGGTGTATGGATCCAAATTTTCATTTGTTCAGCTTGGGCAAACAAACCTAACTCTCGAGAGGCGGTCTGAGCTTTATTCTGATTGCACGTGGATTGCTATCTTTGTCTGCCCCCACCCAAAAAGCCCATCTTATGAATGAGATCAGATGTTCCTGTATAGAGCAATCTAGCGATGAAAGCTTTTCTCCATAAACATATTTGCATGACTGGATGGGAAGTGGAAATTGAGTCTCATGATCACAAAGCATTTTTAATGTAGATACAGCAAGACACATCAAAGCTGAATAACATATAAGTGGTACTTCACAAGCAATCTGCAGAAACTGCCTTAGTATGAGTTGATTGTGAGGGTACAGAAGATGTGGCTTGATCAGTCTGTTGCTATCTTCATCCTTGGCTGATTGCTTGGTTGTTCCATGAAATGGCAGTCTTCAAATCTGCACACCTCCTTCGTTAACTAAAAGTAGCCAGTGTTTCAGTATCATTCATTACTGTTTATTGCCTGAGAACAATTCATAGTGTGGTTTGCTACTGTGATGGGCTAATCGTGTTGAACTAACTCTCCCCTTTGGATCTAATATACGATAATGCCATGCTTACTTAGAGCATGCATGATGGGGTCCCACTGATTTGACCCACAGCAAACTTTACTTTTCTGCAGCCTGTTTTCCTTCATGATAGCACCTACATAACGCCTTCACCACAGCCATAGACAGGTAGGAGTCAGCATCCTCAGCAACCCCATTTTGCAAATAATGATACCGAATCACAGCGAGTGGAAGCAATTTCTTACCCTTCTTCTATCAGTTTCCAAACTAGGGGGAAAAAAAAAAAAAAAAAAAAAAAAAAAGCCTGCACAAACTGCATGTTTGTTATCCAAATGCCAAAATGCCACCTTCCACTTCTGATATTATTTGGGGGACTGGGGAATTGGTAGGAGAGAGAGAACAGAAGATTGAAAGGAGAGATGTCAGTTTACATTGGGATTGTTTTTCAACATTTTAGGGAAATGAAAGGACTTACTCCAAATTTTAAAGATTTGTCTAGTCAATAGGTGGAGGCAGAATCTAAGGGAAAATCAAACCCTTTGTGTCCCATTGAATGGCTCTCACCCAAGCATCATTTTACTTCATGTCTGATTTGTCCTTGGCATCCACTCCAGCTGCTGCAGCTGTTTGCTTTAAGTCCCATCTGATTCCCTCTTTATGTCTTCTCATCTGGATCACTTCTTATGTGCTGCTTGAGAATGAACCATTTCCCACCATTTGCCAGCATCCTGATGTACGTGACCTCTGCTCCAAACACAGACTTTCCTTTCCATGTTGGCTTTGCTTACTTGGATGTTTGGACATATGTACATGCATAACACATAGAAAATATTGATTTTTTTTGCTTGAGGTCAGTTAGTGATAATGAGAAACGAAGGGAAGTATCTCCCCAGATGTTAAAGCAGGCATTTCTGTTTTGCACTAACAGTGCATTTGGTTTTGTTGAATTTATGTTCTTGGAAAAGTAGTTTTCTTGGACTCCAGCACCCTACATAGTATGGAAAGATTACTGGTCTCAGATCTGGAGATCTAAGACTTTCTTATCATTGTAATAGAATAACTGGTGGAATCCTGTAAGAAACTGGCCTTTCTGTTTTGACATGCGGTCTGTCTGCAGGTTGTTCCTTTGTTCTGGTGTCATATTCAGCAGAGTACCATGGAGAGGCTTGTTGGGGGACAGCAGTAATGTTATACTTAAGTATGCTTTAAAAAAAGAAAAAGGGCAAGAAGTTTCTTTAGTTTGGCATCTTCTATCAGAGGCAAGATAATAGAATTTCTAAACCCATTGATTTTATGGCATTAAGAATCTGCTTGATAAGTCAGTCTCTGTACACTGGTGATCACTATCTCCAGCTGTATAAGCAGTACTGTCCCCATTTCATTTTCAATAAGAAATTGAGGGAGACTTAGCTTTGCTGAAAACTATGGAGAAAATAAGTAGCATAAAATCTCTGTGCAGTTGGGCTACGGCACAGCTATTTATTATTAAATACTGCAGGGGTCAGAGAGAAACAGTGTTGGAGGAAGCATGAGCAAAGAATTCTTAACAGAGCCCCAGGCAGTGCTGGTGCTTCAGGGCAGGAGCAGTGCTGGTGGTGCTCCAGCAGCACCTTTCCAGTGGCAACCTCCCAGGGATGGGCAGGGGGTTTTTGCATGAAGGTGTAGCAGGGAAAGGGGCAGAAACTGGGGCGGTGGGGAGGTCCCTATAGTCCTGCAGGTGTGAAACTTGTACAGTATTGAAGCTCCAGGGAAAAAGGATTGTGTTCCCCAACCCCCTTGCCAGGACTCTGAAAAAGAAAGGGAATAAATGAGGGTGAGTGGAGTTGCAAGAAGGCCCACAGCGTTGCCAGGTACCTTGGCCGGATAGATGTGCAACATCCCGTTCCAAATGCTGCCTCCCTCCATGGGGCTGTCCAAGTCTGTTTTCTACTTGGCTGGTTGTGCTATTGAGTCCCATTTGGAAGGATTCACATGTGACTTAAGACTGTCCTCTAGATGTCTGACTCTGTCCTCTACAACATAAATAATGCAAAAACAAACATGCCAAACAGTAACCTTCACTTGTCTCCCTGACACTGCTGGAGGGAGGGAGGGAAGGAAGGAGCGAGTGTGAGCAAGTGAACTAGTAAACTGCATGCTAGGCAGGCAGGAGACTGTCAAGGAGAGGCAAGGTACGGCACAAGGAACTGCAAGAGCAATTAGATCCATTCTGCAGCCCAGCTCCACTGTTTTAGATGATGCAGCCTGCTGAAGCAGCGTACTTGGCAGACAAGGCCAGGGAAGCATCCATCCCCAGGCTGGTGCGGAGCAGCCCTCCTCCCTGTGCAGGATGTATGGGAAGATTCAGCAGCCTCCCTCCTGCTCATTTCTGATCTCTGCTGACCATGGCTAGAGCTGGGTGAAGGCACTCGTATTTTGTGAGTTCAACTCTTCGTTGTACAGCTTGGCTGCCCTGCTAGCCTCCAGCAAGTTAGTTAACATTGCACAGTGTGTGCTCCCTTCCTTGTGCCCTCTCCCAAAGCCCCAATTCTCTGAAGTGGAGAAGAGATTCCCTTTTTCTTATTGAATGTACTTGTGATGCAAGTATTCATTAATTGCAGATACAGTCATACGCAGCTCGCATGCTAAAGTACTATCAGCTTTGTGTGGAAGACAAATGCACACAGACTTAAAAAGCTGAGATTTTTATCTCTCTCTCCTCGCAGGGAAAATATGCAGCAAGTTGTCCTCATCCAGGGACTTGGTAATGAAGAAAAAAAAAACTTCTATCTATCTCTGTTTCCTCTCCCTGAGATAGGAAGAGGTAGGAAAGTGGCCTGTATACTCCTTCCAAAGAAGAGGGCTTCCACATTCCAGCAGTGGAATGCTTCTGTCAGGTTGAAAACTATGAAACTTTCTCCATTTGTACATGAAAGAAAAGCAGAGGCATTTTTCTTCTTTTTCTTCTGGTGCCTTGCAACTTCACGGGGGAGGGTTCTAGGGAAGAATGTCAAAAATAAAGGTTTTGGACAGAGAGAAAGTATTCCCTCTGTGTAAGTAAAATACTCTGCCATGGAAATGTGGGTAAGTGGAGTCCTGAGGATCTCCTAAAGATGAGTGCTTTGGTGGGCACGTAGGGAGAGCACACGCTGAGCTGATCACAGAATGAAAGCTTGCCTTTCAAAGAATGAAAGCACAGTGATTCATTCAGGTTGGCACGGGCTTGAACCTGATGGATTGGAACAGGACATGTGGGATGGTTTCTTGCTGCAAGGGAGCCACCTGGACAGATGGTGAAAGCCAGGCCCCAGTTCAACTTCTGATCAGAGTCCAGCAGCCAGGCAGGTAGCTCTCTCCAAACCAACTGTGAGGCAGGCAAGAGAAGAGGATAGCACACAGGGAAATGCTGAGAAGGGCTTCAGCCTGAGAATCTTGGCATCAAGGAGTCTTTAGAGAGGGGCTGTCCTGCTCCCAGTGGACTCTAGGCTGAAGGAAATCCAAGTTGCTGAGCATTTGCTAATCAGATGGCACTGCTTAAGCATAAAACCGGAAGCCTTTTGTTGTGAGGAGTGCAGAAGACAACACTGCAGGAACAAAGCAGGTGAGATTGCTGGCACGCAGGAGCACTGGGTAACTAGCTGTCTTGGAAGTGAGCTATTGTGGGCTGATTCCCTGGGTACCGCTGCCCCTATTCTGCTGAGCTGTGTTTGCACAGAGCCGGTTCCAAGCCGTCATCTTTGCACTCAGAACCTGCCTCCCCATCTGCTCACCTGCCGTCCATCACTGCCTACACTCTGGGATTAATGTTCCCAGCCCTGCATGCCAGCAGTCTGACTCCTTCAAGCTTTTGTAGCTTATTTTCTTGAACAACTATTCTCCTATCCCACTGTTGAGTATACACCAACTCAATCTCTGTCATACTCACACACTCTTGTGCATACATGCATGCGCACACACGTACACACACACACACTTCAGCTACAAAACCTCTTGCTTGTGTCGCTCACAGCATTAAAAGAGTGTTTGCTTCAGCAGTGTGATTATCCCATGTGTAAGGAATTTTCTCTTCATTTTTCTTCCTTGGTTGGAGGAAGGCAATTCTATGCAGAGCTTGCAAAAATTTGTTTGCGTCTTTATTAATGGGGAGCAGAATGTTGTCTCTAGTGTGTGACAGGAGAGCCTGAGCCATTATTTAAAATTTTTATTTAAAAGGCAACAACAGTCACAGAAACCTCACAACGGAATGTCTGCTTCTTACCAACATAGATCATCATCATCTTATAGCTATATGCAGAATAATCTGTTTCCCCTCAGTCCTGTGCCCTAATGGGATGCAGTTCCTAAAGAAAAGGGATTTACAATTCATGCAGGTTTTTAATATACCATCAGAATGCTGCTGTGTCTGAAAAGCTGTGAGACTTTTTGGATCCCTACAGAACTTCTCACCAGTATTCACTTGCAGGTGAAAACTACCACGTGCCATTAAGATAAAGAAAGATGCTGAGCTTTGTCATCGTACAGTTGCAGGACAGAAGCATTAGGCTGTACCACAGCAATGGTGGCAGGGGATTTACAAGCCTGGCAGAGTGTCTTCAGGCCTCTGATTCTTCCTCGGCTGGACAGGAGATGTTTGTGTGCAAAGCGGCGGTCAGTGCATGGCATAACCTGTGTCACTGGTGCATGCAGTTAGGCAGAGCGTGCACCGCTAAACACATTCCATGCTGGGGTGTTTAAATAAATAGCTTTGATGCAAATTTAGTGAAGGGTTCAGACCCATGTTTGATCATGGTTTGATCATGGTTTTACTGTTGGCTGTAGTTTTCTCACTTCCCACGTGTACACTCTTAGCTAGAGCTGGGAGAGAAAATGGAGAAGTGCTGCATGTGATGGAACTAAGGCCTGATTTTTAGCTTTTGCAGCATTTTAATAACACCTCTTTTCAGCCTTGGAAACAAAACAGAACTTAATCACCATCTTTGACTTAACTGCAGGTCCAAGACAGATGTTTCTGATAAACTGTTTTCACAGTCCAGGATGGGTTAGAAATGGGAAAGATAATTAAGGTGGAGTATACATGAATTAAGAAATAATATGGAGAAAAAGAAATCTATATATATGTGAGATACAAATGTGTGGGAGGGTGCAAATAGCCACTGCTCTCTTTGTGACTGCATGTGTTGTCTTCTTGGGTTAATGAGCTGCTGTGCCTTAGGAAGCCACTCGGCACTGCCCTTATGTGCTTACATTCCTGCCCTCAGGGAACTTGATCCAAAGTGGTAGAGTTAAATTGGGCTTTAGTCCCTTGCATTTGCTAAGATTATGCCCACAGAGTTGTACAACTTCAGCACAGTCAACTGATTATTTGTGTCAAAGCTATTTATTTCAGTCTTTTATCTAGTTCTTTTCTTGTTCCCATTGTTGCTGTAAAATGAAAGATGTTTGAATTTTTCAAGCTGACCACAGATAGTGCTCCAGGACCTTTATATCAAAGTGAAGAAGCAGGAGGAGATTGTAAAGGGAAGCTGATAGTATCCCTCCTCACAGTTGGCTGCTGGGGCTCACCGCCAACTTGAAGACTTGGGAAAATGGTTTTAAGTTGAGGGAGGGGAGATTTAGGTTGGACCTCAGGGGGAAATTATTTACAGAGAGAGTGGTGAGGTGCTGGAACAGGCTGCCCAGAGAGGTTGTGGATGCCCCATCCGTGGAGGTGTTCAAGGCCAGGTTGGATGGGGCCCTGGGCAGCCTGGTCTAGCATTAAACGGGGAGGTTGGTGGCCCTTCCTGTGGCAGGGGGGTTGGAGATTCATAATCCTTGAGGTCCCTTCTAACCCTGTCCATTCTGTGATTCTGTGATTCTGTGTCTGTGTAGTTGAGGCTGGCCCCCATTTTTTTGGTGGCATTAGACCAAAAATCCCAGTTAGCTCTGCAAAAAGCCTCCACACCACCAGTCCTTCCATGTGAGCTGCCTTTAAACTGAAACTCTACAGTTCAGTCCTTGTCTGAGCTATATTGTACTAGAAGTGCCTGTCTCCTGCTCAGCCACAGCTATGCCTGGCCGTGCACACCTGCATCCTGGCCCCATCCCCAGGATCCGTGTCTGATGCTGGATACTCTCACCAGGTTGGATCCTGCTTCCTTTCTTCAGGGTGCCTGAACACAGGGATGTCAAGGCCTAAGATGCACATTGATGCTGGACCAGAATGAAAAAATAGATTAAATTATGTATGTGATAGTAGGTATGCTGAGGCAAGCTCACAGCTGCACTCTCCAAACACAGCTGTCTGTCCTGTATCTTGCTGTGTTGAGGACTGTGCAAGAGAGGTACTGGGGTAGGTTGGCTGACTGTCTCACAGCTGAGAGCCAGGCTCACTGTGAGCAGTCTGTATTGCTTGCTATAGGATAAGAAACATATTGTAGCACATATGATCATTCCAACTGGACAGAGGACTGATACTCAGCTGTATGAGATCATTAGGAACACATGCAATGGCTACCTGGACTTTGAGTTCTGTGAGAGATGTAATGTCGTGGCATGGATTTCATTTAAGAGTAAGCCAATTGAAAGCTCTGAAGATACTTCTTATGGAAGTGCTAACATCTGAGCAGGCATCTTTCTTCCCAGTCAAGACAAGCAAGCCAGCATAAACAAACATGTCTTTAAATGATGAATGTTCTGATGAAGAAATGAGGAAAAATATGAAAGCTTGCTTCAGGCTCAGTTTCCATATATCCCAGCCTCTTTGGGGCCTTGCAGAAGCTCTTACACAGGGCCTACCACATGCTTTTTCTCTCTTCAGGGCCCATCTGACTACATCTTCCATAAAGCATTAGAACTTTATCTTTAGTCTAAGTTATCAGAGAGAACGTTTTTATTTTGTCGAAACTTCATTTTCCAAAGGAAAAATGTTGTGGTCAAACTTAGTCATGATTATGCAGCCAAGCACAAGGATTATAAACAAAACAAAATGTATTTTCAGTATGCATAGCTTTTCATTCTAGATTAAAGCAAACAACCAGAAAGAATATTGGTCTCCCATGAGAGAGCAATGTATTGTTGAACCTATGGTAAGATACGCAGCAACTCTGAGAATAAAATGGCTGTTGGGGAGAATTTTGGAAACATTTTTAAGAGGAAATACGCAGAAAGCAAAGAAGCAAGAATTTCATGCTTCTTCCACCATAATAATAATACTTTGCCCAGTGCGTATGCTTTACTACTCGCTGCAGCCAAGAGCGAAATTCCCTGCCCGCCAAACAAAATCAGCAAAAGGCAAGACTGGCTTTGCAGGCAGGAAAACTTCACAAGTGCATCCATCAAATCCTGCAATGGGACCAGTGAAGCACACAGGCTGCAAGGCATCAGTAATGAGAACAGGAGAATAAAAAACCCTCAGCAGTAAGGGCTCAATAATTAATCAAAGCTGAAAATCTTTCTAACGAAGGCAGCAACCCCAGCAAAACAAAAAGAGACCATTTAAGGAGTTAGGGGTCTGAAAAAGAAAGGAGTTCTCACAAAAGTTATCAGAAAATGGGGAAAGAATGGCTGCAGCACTTCTATTCCTGAAATTCTTGAGAATGCCATGAAGCTGATATAGCAATAGATAGGAATCTTCTTGATTTTCCATGATCTGATCCATGTGAGTGCCTTTATCAGTAGCTAGCTACTTGCATAAGAAGGAGGTCATTCTGCAAAAGAAGAGTTCTGTTCTGGGAGCCTGCATCCTAGAGATGTCTCTAGTTTTCAGGGTGACACTGTAAATGTGTTTCTTAAAGTCCCTATTCTAATGCATAAAGTTGTCTGGCAAAATTCCCAGGTTGAGTCTCAAGACTTACTTAATTATGAATCAAAGCCTTAATATATACCTTGCACTTCTACCTCTTTCAAACTGAGGACCTCAGGTTACTCCTTGCACCAGAGGAGGGAAGTGTTTCATACAGTTGGTTGTTAGGGGTAGATGCACTGTAGTTGCAGCAAATGTGAAATAGGAGCCTTGTCATCCTGACAGAATCACAGAATTACAGAATCACAGAATGACCTGGGATGGAAGGGATCTCAAGGATCATGAATCTCCAACCCCCCTGCCACAGGAAGGGCCACCAACCTCCCCGTTTAATGCTAGACCAGGCTGCCCAGAGCCCCATCCAATCTGGTCTTGAACACCTCCAGGGACAGGGCATCCACAACCTCTCTGGGCAGCCTGTTCCAGCACCTCACCACTCTCTCTGTAAATAATTTTCCCCAGAGGACCAACCTAAATCTCCCCCACCTCATCTTAAAACCATTTCTTTGTCCTGCAGTTATCTACCCTTTCAAAGAGTTGATTCCCCTCCTGTTTGTAGCCTCCCTTTAGGTACTGAAAGGCTGCAATGACATCACCCCGCAGCCTTCTTTTCTCCAGGCTGAACAAGCCCAGCTCCCTCAGCCTGTCTTTGTAGGGGAGGTGCTCCAGTTCCCTGGTCATATTTGTGGCTCTCCTCTGGACCCTCTCCAATAGCTCTCTGTCTTTCTTGTACTGGGGGCTCCAAACCTGGACACAGTACTAGAAATGGGGCCTCACAAGAGCAGAGTAGAGAAGGACAATCACCTCCCTCTCTTCTGATGCAGAGGGCCACCTCTCTTCTGATGGAGCCCAGGGTACCATTTGCTTTCCGAGCTGCAAGAGCACACTGCTGGCTCATGTTAAAGTTTTCATCCATCAGGACCCCCAGGTCCTTCTCCACAGGGCTGCTCTCAAGGACCACTCCTTCCAGTCTGTATGGATGCCTGGGATTCCTCCAGCCCAAGTACAAAACCTTGCACTTTGCCGTGTTGAACCTCATCAGGTTCACCCAGGCCCACTGGCCTCTGAATGGCATCCCTTCCTTCCACGATGTCAACCACACCACTCAGCTTGGTGTCATCAGCAAACTTGCTGAGGGTAACTTGCTGACTCCCATGCACTTTGTGAGCCACAGGGCTTCCAAGGCCATAAAAAAACAAGCTGATAGTCACAGCTGAGTTTTCACTAAGCACTTGAAACTTTTCTTCGCTATGGTTTGATGCTTCTTGAAGGTATAGACCAAGATAATATAGAGACGGCTTCTGTGTAGAAACCAAGCAAGTGAAGTAGGTGTTTTAGCAAGAATGCTTTTCTGTGACAATGAAAATATTTGTCCAGCTGCCTGCACTGCACCCTTGTTTTTGTTATGCACGTGCCAAGGGGAGTGCAGTTCCCTTTATGGTAATGAGCCCTTATGACTGAAGACGCACCCATTGATTGAGAAATTGGCAGCAAACCTGCTCAGGAAAACAAGTCTCGAGGGACACATTACCGTTATCTACCACTCTCTTCTGCAGCTGTCTCTGGGACACGTGGCCCATTTCAAAGTCTTTGATCAAAATCCTGAGAGATCTACTAGTTTCTCTGTGAGGTTGTGTCAGTTCTATATGTAGCCTTGTGATACAATGATCAGGTAGAGTGACACGGGCACAGCAGTCTCACTAACTGAATCCGTGCTGGAGTTCTCTGCTGAATAAAGAAAAGATCACTAAATCATTGGTCTGCCAAAGCTAACTGTGGCACCTGTGTCTTCGTGTCATCTCCTCACAGTGGGACCTTTGCATTTAATCTTATATCTCTGTCCTGAAAAGCACGCCCCATCTTTTTCCCTAGCAGAAGAAGAAAACATCGTTGTTGTTGTTTACACTAACTAGAAACAAGCAAATAAAAGTGAGGATGCAGTCAAATTAGAACTGATAGATAAAATAGATTGGGAAGATAGATGGAAACCAAATTAGCTGTGAAGCCAGTGTCAAATAGAATAGAAAATCATTTCCACCCAATAGCCAGCTGAAAGATTTAGCAAGACAAGAAGGAAATAATCAAGATTGCCTAATTGCCAAGTAACCTTTCGGTCTTTCTTTTACTTCCTTTCTTCTCTGATACAATCTGTCTCAGATTCCTCTATTAAAATGGAGGAAAACATCTTTTGATGTGGTCTGCAATGTGAACTGCAAGACAGGCTCACAGAAACTCCTTCTGAAAGAAAGGTCCTTTATGTAAAGCTATCTCTAATGTGCCATACAGCTTCCTCATGAGATTTTTGGCTAAAGGAAAGAAAAGACAATATGCCAGCAAATACTGTGTATGCTGTTCCCTTCTGGGTTGGCTCTGTTATCTAGCATGTCACATACAAAGTTTGATATGCAAACAGTGGGTGAAGAATTAAGTAAATAGCAGGGATATATGGGGTGCACTTTCTCTACATGAATTGCTGATAATCCCTACCTGGGGGTGGAAAGGGAGAGCTTTGAAGAGCCAAAGAACAGCTTTGTAATTAGTGGGAGCCTCTGGCCACATTGAGAAGTAGTGTTCAACAGTGGTGTTCCTGGAGAAAGCAAAAATTTTACAGGGTTGCTGTGATGGAAATCTGTTCCTACAAGCCTGGCAAAAGGGGGTCTGTCCATTCTTTTCTAAAGGACTTAAAGGTATGTAAACGCTATAGTATATTCCGTTGGTAGAAGAAATAGGTAAAGAGCTGTGTGTGTCAGGAGATTGATAATAGCCTGCCTGGATTTTCCTGCAGGTGACTTGTTCAAACCTCAAGTAGGACAAATTGTTAGAGGTGCCTCTCAGAAGCAAGCTTACTTTTCCTTGCAGTGCATATTGAACATTAGTGTTAAAGTCCCTCAGAAGCAGGCTCTCTAGGCTCCTGCAATCTGTGAAGACACCAGGTGATGCTAATAGGAATCAGGCACCATCTAGATGTTGAGTGTCCATACATTTTCCATTATCTATGTACTTTTTTTCCTCCCAGCCTGTTAGGTGAGGGAAAACCGCCTGGCTGGTGGTCGCTTTTTGCTGGTTCAAAGCACAATACCAGGAAAAGCCAGACTTGAAAAGCCAGATGTGAATGCTGAGCGCTGATGAGAGCCATGCATATTGGGTTACAGCTCCATCTGGGAAGGCTTTCCACAATTTCCAGCTTCAGTGGGGTGATGACTGCCTGCTCTCCACAGAGGAGGAGACTTTGGCCACAGGCTCTTGGGCAGAGGAGGAGCAAGTCTGGAGCTCTTGCTGGGTTTCTGTGTAAACGCCAAATGTTATTTCTGATTGACTGAATGCTTCCTTTGAAGCAGGGAAGAGTGGAAAACCTTATGTTAGACTATATGCTTCTCTGAGGCAGACATCTATGACATTTTCTTTTCTTTTTCCTAAATTAAAAAGAATAGAAGGCTCCCTTGAGAACATCTTGGTTGTGTTCAGGGCTGAGATTAGTTTTTAAGTCTTTCTTCATTACTGAAAACAATAACAACGCCTTGACAAAAGGTGTGATGTTACTAAGTGTGGTACATAGAAAGTTAAAATAAATCTCTGTGGTTCAGACCTGAGTGCCTCTGAAAGGCACGGAGGTAAAGACAAAGTGCTTGGCCTTTTCGGCAAGGTTGGAGCAAGGATTCTGCAATAAATGCTTCCCAGTCAGCACTGCTCTAAGTCGTGGCAGAGCTGAGTCTTCAGGGTGATTGTCCAAGCAGGTTTTTTTTTGCTGGGATTGTAGAGCGGACTGGTTCTTAGAGGCCTACGCCATCTCAGTTCACCAGTTTGCAGAACTGTGTGATGATTCATCACTGCTATGGAAGTCTGTAAACCTATTTGTTTGCAGTGGCCTTTACATCAAACAGAACAACATGAAAATGTTGACATTTTCACTCAGATTTTACTCAGGTTGATACTGAGGCAGCAGTAGTGGCCAAGGGGATAGCAGTGGGGCCTTGACTGGACCTCCTTGAAATGCTTTCTCCGAGCCCTCCAGGACAGGGCCAGAAAAAAGAAAAGCTGCTGCACATCAACCAACCATGTTTCCCAAAAGTGAAGCAGGTGAGGGAGGCATCTGTGCTGATAGTAAAGGCAGCCTGCGAAGTAGTGCTGAGTTTCTGCCAGGAGCCAGAAAGGCCTATTCTTAAAGTAAGTACCTGTTCTGAGAATGTGGTTTAATTTTTCCCCCTTGGGGAGGTTGCTTTGAAGAATAGAAAAGTGCTTTTACAGCAGAGTTGCAAGCGAATCCTTTCCCTTCAGTGTCATTTCCTACTTGTTGAGAAAGAGAGAGCAGTTCTGGGGAAAGGAACATTGAAATCATCTTCTAAATCACTTTGGTTATGGATCTCTTCGGTATTGTATGAAAACCTGGTGTAAATACACCATTAAGAACAGGTCTGGTTGCAAACAGGCCACACATAGCCAATGTATTCAGATCAAATGGGTATAGCGAAAGCTCTAAGTAAGTAGAAGATAAAGGGGGAAAATGCCTATTAAATAAATAAGCACACATACAACGACACGTACAAAGCAAGCAAGAGAAAAATCTCGTGTGACTCTCATGGGAAATAATAGCATTACTGTAGGAGACTAGGCAGAGGAATGAGGCTAATAAATGAGAAATATCTAGTATATCAATTCTATACCCCAGCAGTGAATTGTGCTGTTTTATACTGCAACTAAGGCTCTGGATTTTATTTATTTATTAACATAAAGAGTCAAAATAAATACTGAAGATTCAGGGAGAAGGTGTGAGCTGAATCCATTTCTTCGAAGTTATACTAACACATATGTGTGGAGAATGGCAAGTGCTGGTGACTGTCGGATCTACAGAAGGTCTTTCCACTTCAAGCTTTATGCCATGCAGTGTGACAGTAATGTGAGAAAACCTGCCTCAGTTTTCCAAGAGTGTAGGTCTAAGTGGTGCAGTAGAAGTATAGCAGTGTCAAGGGCACCTTTGCCAGACAGAATAACTAGTTTGTATAAGCTTTTTTCTTTTTTTTTTCCCTTCTTCTTTTTTTTTTTTTTTTTTTTTTCTTCTGAGATCCCATTTACTGCCTATATGTTGTTCTAACTTGGCCAGGAAACAAGTTATAAGTGGCAATATAATGCATCTGCTATCTGATAAGGACACAGTGAATTCAGTTTGCACAACGCAGAGTCAAGCAAGGCAGCTAAAAACCATCAAGAGGTTGAAAAATAAAGTAGCGGAATGCTTTTCTTCTTCAACCTTACAGACATCTTAGGATTTGTCTAGTTCTTATTTTCCTGCTAGAGGGCTCGTGTCACCTACCATTGTGCACACCAGGTATATAAATTAGATCTACCTAAATGATCGCTGAAAGAAATGGCAGCATTTGCACATTTTTAACATTTTGCAGCTTAGCTTAGATGAAATTCACAAATTAAGAATGAATATTTAGTTTAAACTCGCCTTTCTTGTAAACATGCATTATAATAAAGCCCTTAAAGGCGGTATAATAACATATCCATTCTCAAGTAACACCATGCAAGACATTCATATTTTTTCTGTGAGCTTTGACAAATGTGTAGGATCTTGCAGCTGTTCAGTGTTCTGGTTATTTCAAACAAAAAGAGCTTAATGATAGTTTCTTATGAGAAAAGTATCTGAACAATGCATCGTAGATGAAGAGGTATCACAGTGAAAAGCATGTATGTTCTAACACATATGGAGTTTTGCAGATAGGTTGCAGAATCAACTTATGACAAGCCCAGGTAAAGTCTTCCTCCCACTGCTGTCCATTTCACTTTTAGCTGTTAATTTCAAAAAACACGGCCCTATAACTTGACATTTTTCTCCATCTACGTATTCCAGAGTGATTTTGCTACTGGTATTTAATACAATTAAATGCATTGGATTTCCATGGTTTAACGCAGAACTTAAATGTAAAACACTGCTCTTCGAGAGACCATTGCTGGAAGGCTGTCTGCATTTGACTGCCTCTTCTAGGACTTGTTACATTTCTGTTCCTTTTCTGATCTAACACTCGTTCAATCTAAGATTTCACATATCAACCTTTTACTGCCTCTTAGCTGCTGATTTTACCACTATGAAACCAGGCTCTGGCCTATGATAATTGTGTAACCTAGGGAGTTTTTGGATTCTTTTCTGTCGTAGTTATGTCCTAGCCTCTTCAAGCAAAAATCTTGTGCGTTTATACAAGTGAACAAAACATTTTGCAAAAAAAAGGCTGTAATTCATGAGCTTTTTATATGAATATGTCTAACCTGAAATCATGTATCTTATAAAGGGGACTTCAGAAAACCTGTCTTATGACAGATTCTGAAGTCTGTTCCTTTTATCAAGAAAATTGTCTTCCTCTTTTTGGTGAATTGCATTCTGCTTTTGCTGTGATGGATCTTTTTCTGCTGAAGATTTTATTATGCTTAAAGAAATTGACTGAGACCAGCATGAGCTGAGGGTCAGCCAGGACCAAGTATAACAGTCCCTGCGTAATCCTTTGGTATTTGAGGTTAAGTCACCTCATCTACGGCATTACTTTTCCCTTCCTAGAAACAGCCGTCTTTGAGTTAAATCAACATATGCATTCAGAAAATGTCATAAAGATAATCAGTCTTTCATGCTGTATGCACAAATTATTTCAGGCTACTTCAAATTTGTCACAGGCTTCTTGCTTGCAATACATTTAGAGAAGGCCCACCTCTCTCCTTCTTACCCTCAGTGTCAAGAGGACTGAGGATGGGGGACAGAAGCAAGGACAAGTTTTTGGATAAAACTGTATTAATTTGTTGAAAGTAGCAGTAAGAGAAACTTTGGAAACCTGTGAATGCAGATAGCTTCGGCGTATTGAGCCCCAGGGCTGAAATCTATGATTCAGGGGATGCAAAGAAACAGAATATTACTGGCAATTTGAAAAGAAATAGGTGATGTTGTTTTGCTTTGGTTTGGATGTATCACACGCATAGATAAAAGCTAGCTAGAGTTTGTTGATAGAGTTTGATAACAAATTGCATGTAAGGCTCAAATCAGTTTACTCTTCTGCACAAAAAGGTTGGCAAGATGTCACAAACCATACACACTTAATACAACTCTGTGCATCTGTTAATCTAGCTGGTAGCTTGTGAAATTCTACAGTAATAAATTGCTATTGTGAAAATCTACAGTAATAAATTACTACTCAGAAGTGTTTGTAGTCTCCAGGGAAAAAAAAAAAAAAAAGAAACTAGATCTTTTATTTAAAATATAATGCACAGTGCAGGCAAAATTATTATAATACGTCCCTTAAAAAGGAAGGTAATTTACTGTTAAAATCTGTCAATTATTACAGTCAAGCATACAAGTATAATAAAATAAGCACAACTGTCAAACCAAAAAAAAAGAAACTCATGGAAAGGGCAGCTACACATTTGAAGTTTTAGGAAAAAACATCAGACACATTTGAAAAATCATTCCTGCTGGTTGTTTAAGGCAGTGATTAAAAAAACGCACACACAAGTAGAGAATTAAGGCAATATTGCTTAGTTCTAACAGGCACTTTGTGGTGGCAGTGGGGCTTATTTTTTCTTTTTCTTGCTTGACTATGCACATGTCTAGCTGATTTATGCATCTCCGTCTCTGAACCCTATACAGAGGCGGGGAGAAACATTACAGTCATGTTGCAGATGGCATAAATAGAACTGCTTACAATTACAAACCATATCAGCAGCAGAGCCAAGAAGAGGAGCCAGACTTTCTTTCTACTTTACTTTGAATCCTGTGTCCAATTTAGTGAAGACTGTGGTTCTGAAGTTATATTAAATTAGGTCTCTGATCCCCATCTCCCCTGACCTGTGTAAAAATAATAATCCAGACCCTCAGCTGCTAAAATCACTGCAGCTCCATCTGGCCCATTAATGTGTGTGTACATGCCAGTGGACAAGATTGCAAGTTGTTACCTACTCCCTGCCTAACAAACCTGGCAAAAAAACAAGAGTAATAAACACATAAAACTGTCATTAAATTTCCAGCTTAGGTGGCAGAGATTTCTCCCTCTGCAGCACAGTGGTGAAGATAATAGGCAAAAATCCACCATTTAATACTCTATCAAGAAATGACTATTCTTATGGTGACTGCTGAGTGGAATTCTGCAAGCCTGGGATAAGTAGCCTATGTACATATAATTGTTTTCTGAGAGAGACAGAGAGAAAAATCTGTTGGGCTTTATGCAGGTAGTAGGCTCCTGATCTCTTGTCTCTATAATTTTAATAATGGAATTAATGACAAGATTATCACAGTCACATTGAGATGATCTCTCATGTGAAACGAACAGAGTGTCATGGCAAAGGGCTGGTCAACAGGGATGCATGATGATAACTTTTTTTCTTTTTTTTTTTTTTTTACTGGGTGTGGGGAAGCAGAGAAAGGGCACTGCTCTTGATAGCCTTGGCTCTCTGTTCACGAAAGGGCTTGCACCAGTCGGCCCCTCTTGTGGGACAGCTCTGGGCTCTAATGCAGGGTTGGCTTCCTGTGCCCCAGTAACAGAAGGGGTGTTGAGGCCCAGCAGGCAGTGAGCCTCCGTGCTGCACTTCTGCGTGGTGAATGTGAGGAATGGCTGTATGAATATCACCGTGTTGCTCTCCAGGTCAAAATCAGCATTTCTATCAGGATCTCTTCCTCCAAGTTAATGAGGAGTAGGGCCTAGATGATGCTGTGCACCAGCATGTTTATCTGCGGCTGTGCTGCTCATCCCTCCCTGGGATGTTCCAGCTGCCTGATCCCAGTAGGGTCAAGTAGCATGAGTGGCTCTGAGATGGGTACTGAGAGCTGCAGTAGCAGCAACCAGAGCCATTACAGCACTAAGGCTCACCCAGTCCACAGTCCAGTCTTCACATATGCTCAGATGGAGGCCAGGCAGAAACTGCTGCGCAGAGCTGCTGCAACCATATTAAAGCAGTGTTGGCCACACAATCACAATCCATCACCTGGGGATGTTACAAACCATCACTTGGTCACATTGCAAAGCATCACCTTCACTCAACCTTCACTAGGGGACTTCAGCACCTGTCTCACCCAGATGTCACAATCCATTGCTGAGTCATCACACTGAGCCATCCTCACCTGCAGTATGTGCATCAGCAGCACTCCAGGCCCAGCACAAGTTCTCCAACACTACTGCCCACTCCACTCCCCACATATCATGTGCTTGGGATCAGTGTTTCACACCAATCACCAAGGCCTTGGCCATGTCTTCCCATGGGCCCCATTAGGTCACTCTGGCCATGGCACACAGCTCCAGGGATGTACAGCAAAGGTTTTTTCCATACAACCTCATGCTTCCCTCTGAAGTCTGTAGCCTCGATGCCTGGGATTTGGCAATATTCAGAAGTGTTTTGCCATGTGGGAAATTAAAATCTGCAAGTACAAAATTGCTTATTTAAAAACAAAGAGCAGCAACAAAACCCATGTTTGTTCAATTAAAGGGTCAGTCCAGGGAAGCCAAAATAGATTTTTTTATTTGCGAAGAAGCAAGGGACTGGAAAAAGATACATCTACGTAGCAGATATTTCTAATTAACCAATGAGAGTAAAGGCACTTGTTCCACTTAATCACGAAGCAACAAAATGGAAAATAGCCATTCTCAGCTTAAGAATATGCTCTGAAAAACAACCCAGGATGAAGGAGAAGCTTGTGGCATTTCAAGAATATGTTCTACTTCCCTTCTTCTCCACCTTGTAATCAAGACTGCTTCAGTCTAAACAGGTATCTATTTTTAGCCTTGTTTTAGGACTAGCTTAGTGGTTTGTGGCGAGCAGATGGGAATTTGATGTTACATTCTGTTTCAATTGTCTTTCACTGAAATTAATTGAAATAATGATCCTCCTTATTGATAAAACTCCTGTTTCTAGAAGTGTCCTACTGTAAGAGCGTTAGAATCTAAAGAATTTGGAATCATGTATCTCAATACAGGATTAACATGAGAGATGGTCCTTGAAAAACGTCTCAGATTCAGGCAGTGTGATACTTGAGAGCTCAAGCAGAATTTTACATCTCTTAGGTCTTTTCTTGCTGCCACGTCAATAGAGCTATTGGGTTATCTATTTTGGGTCTCCTATGTTGTGCCCAAAGGTTCTTGCACTTTGGGCTGCTTTCTAGGAATCCCCTATCTGATGTAGTCCCTGTGCCCTCTTCCATGTTGTACACACCTTGTCATCTTCGTACATATCAAGAGGATGGAAATGGATTCCAGTTCCTATTAGCAGTTTGATGGGTTAGCAAAATGGTGCCAATGCTGACATGCGTACCTCCATGGAGCTCCAGCAAGATCCGTGTTTTATATCCTGCCTCAAAACCAAACAGGGAGAACTGCTTTTTAATTCACCAGTTTTATCTCTCTGGGCTTAGTGAATTCTGTGCTCATAAAAAGTGAGAGACAGCTATTGCAGGCTAAAGGCTAGCACAGCGCAAGTTTCATGCATACATACCACTCTGCTAAATACACCTTAGTGCTGACCCTGTGGCATGTCCTACTCTAATAATTAATCCTCCCCTGGTCCCCATCACTCCCCTCACCGGTTCATTCTTGGCATTTCTGTTGTGCCTTGCACTTCCCTTTTAATATTGCAGGCTTGGATGCCTCCTGATTAGTGACTGAAACTTATGCTGAGCTCTGCAGCAAGTTTTGTGAAGGGTCTAGGGTGAAATCTTCTGAATTCATTTTCACTCTTGATAGAAACCAGACAGTGAACTTTATTTTCCAGATGAGGTAATGATTCGCCAACTGATCCCTTGTGCTCCTTTCTGATTTAGGATCTTCCTCTGGGGAGATGCTCGTACATTCAGGAATGAAGTCACTTTTATAGCACACTGTCCTGAATTGGAAATCATAAGCACAGGCCTCTCTGAGCCTGTTTTCTTTGTGCTAAATGGGAATGTGTTCTCCAAATGAGAAAATTCTCTCTTCAGCAGATGGTTCTTTTTTGCTTTTCTTTCCTTTTTAAAAACACAATGAAACTCTAAAGACTGGAAAAGGTCAAATATTTTAGTGAGCTTTATTCAAGGAGGAGGAAGAGATCTATCACAGGAGAGCATACTGAGACCGCTGAAATGTCAAATAAGCAGATTATTTGGTTACCAGAATTGGGGCAGCCGGTCCCAAGCGAGGACAGTGTCACAACTTCTTAGCAGTCTTTTTCAACACTTAGCTTTAAGATTTCTCCAACTCAGAAAAAAATAAAATCAACAAACTATGTTTTTTCATATCGAAGAGAATTTCAGACATAAAAGAATAAAAAAATAAAATCCCAGCCCTCTTTAGATCAGACAGATGTAGACATTAAGTTCAAGGGCCATGGATTTCACCTGAAGAACAATCACCTGTGTGTCTCCTTTGATGATGTAAAGTGACACATTTTGAAAGACAAGAGAGAAAAAATAAGCATTCATTAAGGTGTGGGCACAGACCAACTAGGAGATCTGCATCTCATCTGCAGGATAGACATGACAGCCATAGGTCTTAAATCATCCTGTATGGACTTGTTGATACAATCCAGAGAGGCTATCGCCTCTAACAGTGGTGGGCATTATGTCCGAGTGCAGGGATCATTGACACAGGAAACTAACAGGATTTAATAAATACCTACCCCTAATAAAACGTTTTCCCTTCACAAATCTCTGAGCACTTTATGCAGGAGGTAAGCATCATTATCCCCATTAATGGGTTTTTCAGATTTTTCCTGCAGACATTTCTGGTTGGGTAAAGCCAGGTTGGCTGAGAGAGAAAGTGACGCTGTTAATGATGCCCTCACGCTTCATGGAGACCTAACTGACTGCTGCTGTAGGCCAACTTGCAGCATGGGCAGCTCCAGGTTTTACCTTGCTTTGCCACATGTGAAATGAAAAACAAGTGAGAACAAATCACCGTGATGTTTTCATGTGGTTCCAGTAGGTTTCTCCCAGAGGTCAAGAGTTTCCACATAACCCTCCTTTATCTTTGAGTCTAGGGTGACAGTTTGGGGTAATTGAAATATAGTGATGGATTTTGATCACACTTTCCTTATAATAGCAGGTAAAATCCTTTATCCTGTCTTAGACCTGTCTTGTTATTTCACGGTGCTGGAGTGGGTCTGTGCAACACAATGCAAAAGAGCACATAGATGACTCTATACTGTGTCAAGTTTCAGATCTATGTGGTGTGGAGAGTGCTAGTGAGCCTGTGGGTGGGTGCTTTGCTGCATGGTGGTAAGCATGCTTTGGATGCAGAGGAATTCTTGTGTTTTTTTTTTTTTATATATATATATATTTTTTTTTTCAGGAGTGTTACAGCTGAGTTAGCTCACAATATTCTTCCAATTTACTGCCTGGACAGCCACCTAAAAGAAAGTCTTTGCCTCCTCCTGGCAAAGGTTTCTTCACTCATTTTCCATGCTCAGTCTGTTGATATTTTGTAAATACAATTCGTTGGCTCTAAGTGGTTGGAATTATATTTATTTCTCTGACTTCTATGACATTCACAAGGTGAATGTATAAGCCTAGCATGCCTCTCATGCTAGACACTAGTTGAAAGAATGGCAGCTATGGTGCCATTTTTTTTTTTAATATCAGAGACATTCTTAGAGTGAGTTGACCATTCTTAAACACCTTAAAGGATCGAGAAGTCCTTGTCAAATGCTATATTTCACTATCATCAAGCCATCATTCTTCTAGCTTTATGGGGAAAAAATATTGATAGGCTTTGCCTGAAAAATTCCAGTTACACTAAGACCTACAGTATTCATGCTTTTGACCTTTTGGTTGCTTAAAGTATACTAGCCAAGCTACAGAATAAGTGTTTAATGACTTTTAGTTCAAAACTGGATGTTGTATCTTGAGCAGTTTTACATTAGAGTGGTTGAGGAATGTTCGCAGGGAATGCAGATATTATTTCAAGACAGGTTGTCTTCTGCCTTTGTAATGCTGGACAGCACGTTTCATTTTTGTACATCAGTAACAATTACGGCAATGTTCTTGGTGAATATCATGTCTAATATACTGAAGTTGTGAGGCCAAGGAGTTACTCCAAAATGTATTGTTCTCTCAGCTCTCTCTTACCATGTGACCTTTGTGTTCTTTGCTTAAGATGGAAAGTAGCCTCGTTCCAAATGCAGTAATAAGCTGACAAGAAAAACAAAACAAAAGTAAAAACAGAAGATGGGAGTGGGCAAGGCACCACAGGCAGGAGTTGTGGGCAGGGAATGGATGTGGTTTGTAATGACACCAAATGGCATCCCTCTGAGGAGAATGTGGAGCCTGCCTGAAAAGGACCTGGAGCCCATTGGCACCTGAGGCCCCAAGAAGCACAGTCAGTTGACAGAATTTCCTCTGTGCTTTTTTAGAGAGTGTCTCTGGAGTTCAGTGACTCGGATTCTCCTAGCTGACCACCATGAATGAAGCAGGGAACTGTCATCACTCATCTCTTGGCTCTTTGCAGGAGCTGATAGCCCCAGGGACCCACCACCTGCCTTGGTGTATCTCCTGTTTGGTGCTGTGTGAAAGTCAGTCTTTGTGCAAAGCTCTGCTTGCCCGTGGCGCCCCCAGATAAAACTCTTCATGGGAGGATCTTGCTACCTCCAGTGAGCTCTGCTCACTGCCAGTCACTGATGGCATTTTTATTTTTTGCTTTACCAAACAGAAAGGATGCATGAAAAAAAAACAAAGTTCATAAGAGTAAGAGCAGTACGAATAATGAGAAAGCAGAGCAGAAATCCCAGCCAAACATACCTTCTTTAGTGGAGGAGAGAGGAGAAGCCTAGAGCTGCAGCACAAGTACTGATTATTCCTGTCAAGGATTTGCTGCTGTTGCTATGTTACTGGCCTCTTTGGAAAAACCTTGAAGTATGGGGTACATTAGGAGCTCATTAGGGTCCCAGGGACTTGTGCTAAATGTACAATGTGTCTCTGTGCAAAACACACGTCAAAATAACAACATAAACTTTCTGCGCTAAGGTTTGGTTACTTCCCTTGTTGGGTTCTCTGCTCTCCCTCACTCCTGCATCGCTCCAGTTGTTCTTCTTTGGCAGCTGCACTGTTTGACAGGATGACAGAGGTTACCTGGATAGATGACGATGAGCTCCGTTTCACTTCGTGAAGTTTTCGGCTTTTCATGCAAGTTCCCCTGTGTGGGGAACGCAGGAAAGGAAGGAGCGTGATTGGAGACACATCTCAGATCTGTTCGGAGTGGAGGTTTAATGGCGCTCTGGGGATTTTGTGTCAAGTTGGCAGAGCAAAGAAGCCCGAACCTCAGGAAATCATGGGTGCACAAAGGAAGGCCCATTTCAGTCGGAGGTGCTGGAACAGAGAGCAGAGCAAGCGGCCTGGAGCTGGCTGCTCAGGTGTGGTGGAGGGAGCCCAGCACGCCGACAGCTGGTGGGAGGACTCAGGGCTGTTCTCAGGGGAACCTCGGCAGCGTGCCTGCATCCGGAGATAGCGCACGTGGGCTCTGCAGGGAGTTAGCAACGTGTCTGGGCTGAACAGAAAATGTGTATCTTTGCTGTTTTACATAATATTTAATGAATGATATATTAGTAACCCCAACAGGATTTTAGTTTTATTTAATGTAATTTATAAATTAAACAGTCCAGACTGGGCGGAGAAAATTAACCAGCAGTCTTACTAGAAACAAACTGCCGGTCTTAGAAACAGACAGCAGTTCTATTACATGGATCATGTGCCATTTAGCTAACTAGGCATGAATTAAGCCGAGAAACACTCTTCTAGATTGCAGAATCATCAGTTTCCATAACTCATCAACCTGGAATCTACATTTGAATTGGGAGCAAACCTCAGACTGTTTGTTTAGGGAGCGTTTTGAAGAAAGAAAGAAAAGCAAAAGAGCTTTCTCTGCACAGACCAAAACAGATGCACAGGGGATCAGCCAACAATTTTCCAGACGGGTTCTTAGAATTCAAGCATAAGGGTAGCACTCAAAGACATGAGAGAGCTGTTGTGATCTTAGCATCTTCAAATCTGGTGGCTGAGATGCCAAAAATATTTCTAGCTGAGAAAGCAGTAACCAGCAACGTACCTGATCAGAGGGACGGGGCTAGGGCTGAGCTGTGTCTTACACATACAGGCTCATTGGCTGTTGCCAGCTTTGTGATTCCTGTCTGCAATGGAGGAAGCCAGCTCAAGGCGGCGTGCTTTTATGAATCCTGTCTGGCTGCCTCTCACAGCTCATCCATTTCAGAGATCTAGGCAAGACCTCTATAGCTAGATGGGAACCCCGTTCCTAGGTTGTGTTTTATATTTCTTTTTGTCATATTCTTTCTGTTTATCTTATTTTGGTTTTGGCTCTGACTTGTAACTTAAAAGCCTGACATGTGAAGTGCTGCTAAGTGAACTTTTCCTTTGACCTAAATGTTAAGTTTATCCTGTGCTGGTAGGATGGGAAAGCAGTGAGCGGGGTACAACAGACAAACTTGAAGTGAGCAGTCTACACAGAGGCTGAGAGTCAGAGTAAACCACTTATGTGCAGGCAGTCCTCAAGGAATGGCACCTGGTGGTATCTTTAACGAGTGTGGAGGCAGGGACAATTTTTATCACCATGCAAAAGAGTAAACTGGTGGCTTTTTTTTTTTCTTTTTTTGTTTTTTTTTTGCAAGCCAACTCCCCTTGGTGAGCAGGAGCATGTGTCCCTCTGCAAAACTCAAACAGCTGAGAATAAGCAACCTCCATACCCTGGCCTTCAGCAAACCTGAAACCTCCTGCAAATTTTTCCATGTGTTGCATGGAGGAAGTTAAGGACCTCAAAATGGCACTCACCCAAATAAGTGCCCTGGACAGATATGCTTAAATAAACCTCTTCTGCTTCTAGACTGAGAAGGACAGTACCTGACCTTCTTGTTTTCACTTTGTGAGATTATTTGACAGTTTAGAAGCTCATGACTATTTTTGTCTAAGAGAGCAGACAAAACCAGCACTTATGCCACCTTCATACTGAGCTTGTAAATTGCCTGCAGAGTCCAAAAGCACTTCCTCCCAATCTGCAGAAAAAGAAAGTGGTATTTTGTTGTGTTTTGTTTTTTTCCTGATAGGAAAACAACACACACACACAAAAACCAAAAACAGCCATAGATTTTTCCCCTTTTCATTGATGTAGTTTCATGTAGTTTCAAAGAAAACTTTCAAGCATGTAGTGAGCCTAATTAACATAATATCTGCCTGAAGCAGTTTCACTGAGGTAGATTTGATCTATCTCCAGTCATTTGTATTTGATGTTAACCCTGAAACCTAATGACTCTACCTGCTCTTCATGCTAGCAAAATCTTTGCAGGGTCATGGCTTACCCACATCTGCTGTGGTGGCTGGCATCAAACAAGTGGACATTTGTGGAGTCTTTCTTACATGGAGGAGTTCAAATCTATGTCCTTCAGTTTTTAATCTGTATTCAACAGCACCTCATTGCTAAATAGGATCCTGGGACCAGAGTATTTAACTGTTCTGCTGAAAACCTGCCTTACCCGTGGTTCCTTAGTAATGCAGGCCCACAGTTTCCATAGGGAAATCTATTGCATGTCAAAAAGGCAAGAGCTATAGAAAATAACTGGAATATAATGCTGAAATAAACAACAGCAGAAATTTAGTACTGGATGCATTATTAATTGTATGAGTAACGAGGACATAATATTCAACTGGCATCCTTAGAAGTGCCCCTAAATCTGCTGTAGTGCTGGAGGTTGCTGTAACCAGGGGCCCTCATTTGAGCTTCAGTCTATTTTCCTGTCTGCACGGGGCTCTGGCTCCCCTGCTCTGCTGGTAGGTTTGGGGGGACTAATGAACTGGCGCTTGTAAAGCCCACAGAAGATAGACATTTGCCTTTCTGAGTGATGAAGCCCCCTGGAATAGCTGTTTGGGAGTACCTGGTCTCTTTTGCCTACTGATGAGGTGTGATTAGAGCAGCTTCACCTCAAGGTATCTGTCCAGCCACATCCCCTTAAAAAGCTGCAACCTCAATTGTAGTATCCCTTAAAAGCCAGAATTATTTCCATTTCTTGCTTATGTATGCTGACGGGCAGCGACAGCAACAGCCTTGAGCATTTTGGCTATAGTGGGAACTATAACAGTCGTTCACTTTGATGAGCATAAAATTCTCGCAGAATTAAAACCAACAGATACCTTGAGAGCCCCAGCTCCGCTCGCAGGCTGGGTGAGTGAATGGATGCTGCCATCTAGCAGCTGATCTGGGCTCCTGCCGGAGCTCCTCGCCTTCTGTGCCAGGTCTCCTGCCTTGAAGCGAGTTTGTTGACTATTAATTAGTTTCACAGGTGAAGGGCTTTTCTTTTTCCGTTTACATCATCATCACAGCATGTTGGACTAAACACATTGAGTGGTCCTTGCTGAAAACAGCAGTGCAAAGCTAGGAAGCTGTGTGTGCATCTGTGAATCCTGGCATCTGTGTTCGTATGAACATGTGCTCGCATGTGCTTGCATGTGAATTTATGTGCACCCGGCATTTCTAGGAGTGAGAGATGCCTTTCAGGGGATGGCCACCATTGTGCAAGAGACAACCGCCAAGCCCAATAGGCCTCAGGTGAAAAATAAAAGAGACAGCCGACTTCATGATTTGCAGGAATAACACAGGATCACAGGAAATTCAGAAGGAAAATAGCTGTGCTGCTAGATTGACCTTTATAAGAGTAAATGTAGTCTCTGTAGATCAGGCTATCTGATGCAGAGTGGACACTTGACCTTAGAGATGAGGACTGAGAGATGCTGATGGTGCGGGTGGAACATATTTAATTTTTTTTCAAAAACCCGAATGATCTTGACAAGGGTCCAGCCTTTGCTGTACCAGGCACGTCCCAAAACTATGGTCTCTGCTTTAAAAAGCTTTGGCCAAATTTCAAAGGGTTGGAAGGTAAAGGATTCAGTGAACTCTTCAAAGGAACAGCTGGAATAGTCAGAAAGTGAAATTTCAGATTCATGTGAAAGGCTCTGTCCTGTTAAAATGTGTGTGTTAGGGATGGCATGAGCAGTGCACTGCTCTAAGTTATATGTACCATTTCAATGCTGTAATGGTTTATTCTGGTGAGGCTAGGAGAATTCAATTTCTGTCTTCTCCTTGCAGCCCTGCTAGAAGTATCACATAAAGCACTTAGGCCATGCATGCTCTCCCAGTGCCAAGTAGTTTAACAGTGTCACCACACACTTCTAAGCCACGCACTTTCTTAGTTTCACTATCCAACCATCTCTGCTTTTACCTCTGTTATTACTGCTGTTTTGCTTTGCTTTTGCCTGTGGCTTTGTGTATAAAATGGAGTAAATAAGCTGTTTTTCATCCTAACCACCGGAGTTTCCTCTTCTGTTGGGTTTGCCTTCTTGTCCGCCTGCATCCCATTGATGCTGGCCTCTGCTGCTGTGCTGTCAGACCTCCTGAGCGATCATCCACCTGCTCTCTCAGACTCTTTAAGAAGTCCTTCTGCTTCTTTCAGTGCACATTCCCACCCTAAGTTGCCTCCGCCTCTGCTTCTCACTCTGGTGCCACACGGCCATAGTTCCTGCTCTTTGCCTTACCTCCTCACACCTTTCCAATACCTGCTGTTCTTGCCTCACCACATCTCCAACCTATCACCCTTTTTCTCCCATTTTTGATGCAGAAGAGCAGAATCTTTGTACTCACCTACCATGGAGCAGAGAGCCAGGAGAAGACCTGTAGCTGCTGCCTCTATTGAGAAATGGAAAGGAAAAAACACTGCAACAACAGAGGAAAGGGTGTGCTGGTCTGTGCTTCAGTTAGTTTTGCCATAGCCTCATTTCTTCTTTCACTGGGTGGGTGAATGATGCAAGTGCAAATGGTACAGGCTCCATCCTACTTTCAGGAGATTTCTTTACTGCTTCCATGCAGAGATTCTATTTTGGTCACGTTTCCACCAATGCTGACCACCTGAGTGACAACCATGAAGTTAGTAGGTGGTGATCACAAAGCTGTAATAGAAAAATTTCTTACTCCACAAGATGCCTCTATTTGGGATCTAACTGCTATTCTGAACCTCTGTATGTCCACAAATTGCTCAAGCAATGACATGTTTACACTTGAATTTCAATTGCTTGGAGTGCTTATCTGTTTGGAGAGCAGAATTCTCCCAGGAAATGAGGGCAGAATGGTATGGGAAATTGCTCGTCTGTATCAAAGTAATGGCCCATCCAGTCCAGTGTTCTGTCCTGACCATTGCCAGTGCTGGATACTTTAGAGAGAGAGACTTGTAACAACCCCCTAGTGTGCCCAGTTTTACAACACAACATAATAGGGAGACATTGCTTTCTGACCCCTACTTGCGATCATTTTATACCCTGAAGTGGGAAGACTAATAACCCATATGGTTTTTATTCTAGCAAGCCTAGCTGCAGATGCTATTCTTGTAAGGCCTAATCCTTTTCTGAATCTTGCTAATCTGTTTTTCTCTATAATATCCTCTGGCAACAAGTTTCACAGGTTAATTATACGCTGATTGCAGAGACTTTCCAATCATAGGCACAGTTCTTTTGTACCTCATCCGTGTATTTTTAAGTCTCTTTCAGCACCCAGAAGTGCCTGCAAATTTCTTTCTGCAGAAAAATAATGAAAGAAACTCACTTTATACCGAATTCTGCATGCATAGGCCTCGAGTTACTGATATTATCTCAGTTTCCTTTGAATTCAGAGCATGCTTCTTTCCAAGTAATCTATCTGGTGTAGCTATAAAGAACTTCTCCCTGGGGTTCTGTCCTGCAGCTCATGCCTCTAAAATTCACTCTCCCAAGTCATCTATAACATAACCCACTCTCAAGTCATAGGTAAGTCATCGAGTTAAACTACAGCCAAACCAAATCATGCGTTTATGTGTTTGTATTCCACTTCTCCTGCTTCCTGATCTTCACAGCTCACTAGATGCTACATACTAGGACTTTCTGCATGCCCGGAAGACAACCAGCCCCTTCCAACCAGCCTGTATTCCCCTGTGGTGCCACTATCTTTCAAGAGCGAGCAGGTGATTACTCCAAAGAGTGTAAGTAATGCCAGAGGTGCATTTCCCTGTGGGAGCAGAAAGAATTCCCTGAGTATCTGCTCTGTGCCCAAGTGCAATTCTTCTTCTAGAAGCTCATGATGTGCTGGCTGCAGTCCCCAGAACTCCTTGGCTTCCTGGCCGAAGCTGTATTTGCAGTACGGGTCACAGATTTGTGTATGTGCATGAGTGATGCGCTGTATCTACATTCTTTCCCTGTTTGTATCATCCAGATGACTGTACAGCAGAAGCTGAAGGGTGCTTTAATCTCCCACATCAATATTGGCCAGCGTGGTATGACTGCCCAATACTGTGAGGCCATGCCTCTATCCCATTCAAACCGATACTGCACTGTCAGGCTGTTTTCTAGGCAGCACACCTTTTGACAGCATTAGGTGCAGAGCAATTGAGGGTTTCCACGTATATCCAGCGCCAGTGATGGAAGACAGACCACACTTGGCCCTTGCAGCCTCCCTCTTGCCATTCCTCAACTATACTCCCTGTTGTGTAAGGATCAACTAAGTGAGTGTCCCATTCAGATCCCTTTACATACTGATTACACCTGTCAGGCAAGGTAATCATTAAGGATCTCAGCTAAACAGAATAGGAAAGTGAGGCAGAGGGAGGTTTAATTACTTGCCTGAGGTCATCTTGTTTCTCAGACTAACATCCAGCTCTTGTCACATCTCAACTGCTGGGCCAGTTTTCCTGCTGACATGCAATTGAAATGTTGCTGTGACTCTCACACTTCTCTGTTAAATGACTGCTCTATAAATAAATTTTCCATTGAAAACGGCACATTAGAAAAATGCTACTGCATAATTATTATTTCGTGTTGTGAGGGTTTTAGTCATCACATAGAGAACTCTCCACCTCAAAAGTCAGCTGCCATAGCCATTCCTCTTCACTCTTCAAGGAAGAGTGCTTCCATGTAACATGAGCCAAATTAAACGTACCGATGCAAACAAGAAGATGCAGAAGGGAATAACTGAGACAGTCCTTTTGGATTCTCCTTCAGTACAGGCTAGAAAGGCATTTTCTTCTCACCTGATGAGCTCTAGTAAGCTTAACTTCTCTACTATAACACATGGCAGTGGGCACATGAGGGAAGTAGCTGTAACATGGGCAAGGCTCTGGAGTGTGTCCCGAGAAGGGCAACAAAGCTGTGTGGGATCTGGAGCACAAGTCTTATGAGGATGGTCTGAGGGAACTGGAATTATGTTCAGAGGGAAGAAGAGGCTCAGGGAAGACCTTACTGCCCTCTACAGCAACCTGAAAGCAGGTTGTGGCAATGTAGGGATTGGCTTCTTCTCCCGGGTAACAGTGATAGGACAAGAGGGAATGGCCTCAAACTGCACCAGAAGAGGTTCAGGCTGGCTATTAGAAAAAAATTCTTCTCTGGAAGAGTGGTGAGGCATTGGAATAGGCTGCCCAGGGTGGTGTTCAAAAAACATACAGATGTGGTACTAAGGAAAATGGTTTAGTTGCAAGTGATAGGTGGATGGTTGGACTAGATGATCTCAGAGATCTTTTCTAACCATAATGATTCTAAGATTCTAAGTGCATTGGAAAGGGAAGTCTTGCATCTTTGTGTGAATGGGAAGACATAAGGCTGGGAGAAAACAGGCTCGCCATTTCATTTTTTCAAGCTGTCTGCTGAAGTTTTAGTCAAAGTCATTCTAATCAGATATTTTCCACTAGCTATTAAAGTACTAATACCTTCTCTGCTGGAAATTTCCTTATTTTCTGTAATGTGCCCAAGTATCCAGGTAGCCCATAAAGAAAAGTCTGGTTACAGAAGAGGCTGGAAATTTGAAAAAAGAAGCATGAGGCCATTACATTGGCAGTTAAAGTCTGTCTTACAAAGACATGTAGCGTGGCGGATGTTGGAACTGTTCCTTCCTGGTTTGATTTTCATGGGGCCTCTGATGGGGTGGATGGACACAAACCTCATCTTCCCATCTGCAGCATGGTTCTACTGCTTCAGAGTGTGCTGGAGGGATGCATGGAGGCAGGAGGGATGCAGCAAGCACAAACTGCTTTTCAAAGCCTGTTGGCAGACACAAGGGATTTGTGCTTCTCTTCTCCCCTGTGTTAATGAACTCCCACAGAGAACGTACCAAGCGTTCTATCTTCCTTCAGTCCATCTGTGTGGTGAGGTTTTTATGGTCCCTTCCCTCTGTTTGGGAAACAGGGAATTTAACAGCTTCTTCCCAGCAAGTCTAACCCCTCCGAATTAACGCCGGCACTACAAAAGGAGGTGGCCACCTGGTTCTGTGGCGCCCTGCTGTCAGGCGGTGAGTCCTAATGAACCTCTCAGAGGGAGCACCCTCAGGGGGAGGCTGATGAGCCTGATAGACACTTTGGTCCCTGGAGCTGAGAGGCATCAACAGCAGCAGGGATGGTGATTGGGAGGGAAGAGATGAAGGGCTGATGTCTTGCCTCTCAGCATTAAAGGGCTGACGAGCTTTCACGCCATCATGCCTCTCAGCATTAAGCTTCCGGCATATGGTGGCTAGTGATGTGTGAAAGTGGGGATGTATAGCTGGCACAGTGGGACCCATCATTCCAGAACTGCTTTTCCTTCCTGCTTGCCCTTCCCCCTGTGCCCATGTGCTGCCCTTGCTGGTGACTCTCATCAGCTGCTCCATAGGTAAACTCATCAGCTTAAAAAAGACCTGGGAAAGCTGGGGTGTCTCTACAGGTAACCAACTTAAAAGCCAGGAAAAGCAGAAAGGTGCCTGATATAGGATCATCTGCCCTTGTTGCATCTCTAGGCATATGTAAGTGTTTCTTTTCTAAGTTATTTACTGGTTGCTGGCCTAGCTACATGCAGAGCTCCATCAGTCAGCTAACCCCTTTCAGAGGGAGACTAAGGACTGTGGATAGTGTCAGAAATAAATGATGCTTTCTCCCTCTGTCTGTATCATAGAAGATCTTTAGAGGAGGTGTACTTAATGGAAAGACCTCTTTCCACATTTATTAAGGGTCTGCCATTTTCCAGTAAGATTATTTACAGTGTTCTAACCTGATACTGTGAAACACCTGAATTTTGAGAGTTAGAGAAGGAACTATTGCTTTTTGTTTTTATTTTTTTACATTCTGCAAAATGATGTGGCAGTGGTTTATAATCTGTAATGAGTGTGATCGGTCCTGTTTATACCAGTGCAGTGATACCAAGAGCGCTTGAATAACATGATGATGGATATTGCACAGGAAACTAGAGAACAGGGTAAATACTATGATCCAGGTAAATATCCTGGCTTCAAAACACACTCATCTAATGTGCAACATCTGCCACTATCAGGCTGAAAATTGCCTCAAGGATTTTGGAAATTAGGTCATAACAGGGAATAAATTTCCATATCTTGGTAGCGTTTTATTGCCATATGGAATTCATGAGACGCACTGCTTTTTGCTTTTGGGAAGGATTGGTGGGCAAGGTTTGCAATAGAGTTTCAGCCCCAAAAGCAGCTAAAATGCTAGGAAAGCTAAACCTTAGCAGAAAGCCTTCAGGATCTTTTGAGCACTCTTCCTCCGTCAAAAATATATTTAGGTTTCCGCAGTTTCTTGTGTAAGAGGGGAAGGGGGACTCCTAAATCTCTCTTCGAGCAGCCATTCTCTCTCCCTCTTGCCCTACAATTGCTTGCAGAAAAGTGGCCCTATGTTATGGGTGGATGGGAAATGCTACTTTGCCACTTAATTTCTGTGACCTTGTTAGATCCCTTTGTCCTTGTCCTGTTTTCCCTTCTGTGATGGGAGTCTTATGTTGAGAAGTTTTGTGCTTTACTTGTTGATTTGGGTTTTTAAGCAGTGAATAATGCAAAGTGAAAAGCAAAAATTTTTTGTTTGTTTGTTTTTAGTGTTTTAATGTTCTCAGTCTTCATACCTCCCACACTTGTGTAAGATGAAGGATAATCAACTCAGTGTAAACTCTGCTTTGTGGACGGAACTTCTCCATTTACAAAGCTCCAAGGTCTCTTGTTTTTTTCGGTTGTTTTTTTTATTTTTTTGGTTTTTTCTTCTTACAAGACTTCTTCATGGCTCCCATTGGTCCCAAGGTTGAAAAGAATATGCTGTAAATGGATTTTACCCTCAGAACAATTAGGAAAGCAGTAAAAAACTCCTCCTCTTTAAGAAGCTAGATCTTCAGCTTCCATAATCCATTCCTGAGCATTTTGAGCATTTTAGCTACTTGAATTTTCTGCAGTGTAAGAAATCCTCTTGAGAGTACCACGACCTTTCAGGTTTGGTATGCTTGGAGTGAAGACGCTATCAGTCCTTGCAAACAGCTGATCTCTTTTCCCTAACTCATTTTGTTTGGAAAGTGAACTGTCTGCTCATCAAGGAGATCATTGCAATGTTGTTTTCCAGCCATTTGTCTCCCATGTTATAAATGGTATTAAAATTACCAAGGGCAAAAAGGAAATTGAAGTCCTGGCTGTGAATACATATGGCTTCCTGCATTTGAGTACAAACTTTCTATGCAGCAGTCACTGGATGCAGAACTCAGCTGTTATATCCAAGCCTCTGTGAGTTTTTTGAAAGCTTAGATCTGTGTCCAAGGCCTATCTATAACAAATATTTTCAAACAGTCCTACATAAAGATAATTTGTTAACTGTTAGAGGCTGTCAGGAATCCTAGATCACTCAAAGTGGACATAAGTGTATTCACCCGATTAATTAAAACTGAGCATGTGGGCTCAGACATGTGGTGGTTGATTTGCAGAGAAGGAAGATGTATTAGAGTAAGATTCTAACCATCTGCTGTAGCAAAGGAGACCCTGGCTGACAAGACAGAGTTGAACAAAATGAGTATCCAGTGAGCCCAAATAAAAATATTTGATCAGATTCTTATAAGAGAAATCTGAGTTTTAGAATTCAAGGCCTTCCCTGGTTATAAAGGCTGACTGAAAGGCAGGAACCACATTAAAAGGTTGCACAGCCCAAACTGTCCCTGTCTCACAGAACAGAATCATTCTCTATTCATTTTTGTAGCCCTACAGTGGAAGAAACTAAAGAGAGCTAATGGCTGATTGGTTTTCTGCCACTGCATAATTTCACTGTTTTTCTCCAGGCAAAAGAAGGCAGAGTCTCTTACTGATTGTCCTTTTAGGTTTTATTGTATTGCATCCATGTGGCATCGCATTTGTGGATGCATGTGCCAGGGAAGAAGTCTGTAAGATAGATTTTCATACTGGACGTATGAGGATCAGTTGATAGAAGTCTCTGTTCTGAATTTAGGATGTGACACCTACAGTTTGGGAACTGGTAAGAGCTTGAATCAGTGCCTTATGGTCAGGATATGCAATTTGAGTTTAGAGGAATTGACAAAGCTTTTAGTAATGAAGAAGCATATGATGAAGAAACATGAAATGTATTTGTAGTGTGAAGATTCAGATTCAGTGTATGCTACAGAACACTTTCTAGATTTTCACAGCATCTGTAATCTGTAGACTGAGAAATTTGTATTGTTCAGCAAGATTCAGGAGTAGAGACCTACTCACGCTTAAGCCAACAAGCATCTGCCCAAGTAACTTACGTAAACAAGTTCCTTGCTTTGTCACTGTGCAGGTAGAGAAGCATATGCTAAACAAGAGATTGCTGATACAGGAGATATGACATAATGCTTACAAACCAGATCAGGTCTCAGGCAACCGGAGTTGTAGTCACAGATCTGCCATGAATGTTTTGCGCGACATCTAGCAAGCATCTGAAGTCTGTCTTAATAAATTAATTGTACCTTGCAGCATTTCCTGACAGTAAAGCCAAGTGGCATGGAATGGCCCAGATCAATGGTAGTAAAAAAATAAGATAACCTGAAGAGTGTAGTGCTGAGAAGCCCTTCCTGCTTACAGGTGTTTCCCTGGGTCATTCACTTCTGGGAATCATTTAGGGTAGGTGCAAATTTTAGTAGGGTAACTCTATGCAAGCAAACTTGCTTACAGTTTATTGGCTTACTGTTTATTAATGTTACTGTATCTGGGATTGTTCTTGGCCACATTTAAATTTACTAGTAGAGCACAATCTTAGCTGCTGTAGTCAACTGCTGGTCTGGGAAAGTGTTCAAGGAGCTGCTGGGGCAAGAAGCTGGACCCACCACCTTCTGTTCTCCTTTCACAGTCCTTTGTTTTGCTGGGAAGGAACCTTAGCTATATGGGCTGATGGGAGCTATGGAGACTCCATCTGGGTGTTACACTTACACTAGGACAGTCAAGGGACCAGGCAAAGCATTGGGCAAACCATTGTGCCAACTCAGTCCTCTTTCTATAAAATGAGGGTAATAGAATTTCCTGACTTAGAAAATATGATTTAAGGCAGCACAGTAATAGTCGAGGTTAAAATACTCTGCTATATAATTGCTATGCTAGCCAAGCACTCTTTTTGCCTTAAATTGCTCCTGGGTTTTTGGAATCATTAGTTATGGGCAGGTTTTTCTAAAACTGCCCATGGCGTGTTTCTCTTACAGTCAGTTCTCAATTACAAAAAGTAATAGGAGGTAGTATATCTGCGTCCTTTGCTTCATCCAAGCTAATACAAGCTTGGATGGCAGCCAGATGAACCATTCACTCATCCACTGTAACAGTTTCTATGCCTTTACCATTTGTAAGGATTGAATGGTATTTCAGACAGCTGCAGAAAAGCAAATAGTAGGTATAATCCAAGTATCTAGATTTTCAAGACTTAATTGGTCTTACCTTATCTAGATTGTACCTTACCACTATGGGAAAAAAAAAAAAAAAAAAAAAAAAAAAAAAGGTTTAAATTCTTCTTCCAGCAGCTGCATATATATTATTGGAGGTCTTCAAAAGCTGCCTGGACATGGTCTGGGCACCCTGCTCTGGGTATCCCTGCTGGAGAGGTGGTTGAGCCAGATGGACCCAATGGGTTCTTCCATGATGTGATTCTGTGATTCGCTGTGGGTCAAAATGAACTCTAATGTGCCAGTCATCTTCATCTCTTACACACTCCCTGTGGGAGCACAGTGTTGAGAGTTTTCAGCAATTACCTGATGGTGGTCACATTAAATAGATAAATGAAACCTCCATTGTTTCCAGTGAAAAGGCAGTAGTGTAAAACATCCTTTCATGGGGTTTGGCACAGCTGATTCTACACCCACCAACAGCACTGTTTATTTTGTTTTTGTCTTATCAGCAGGTGAGTGGCTTTTCTTTCTTTTTTTGTTTTATTTTTTCAGTGATGCTCTTTGCCTTAGCAATTTTTGAGAAACATCCTTTGCAGAGCTGAAAAAAAATCTTAATGTGCACTTTGTAATATGGAATTATAACTTCACATTTGCAAAATCAGCTTCTCCTTTTAAGATTCCCTTATTTTGGATTACTCAGGACTGTGATATGAATGCAGCCTGCTGAGTGGGAAATTGATGTAACCTTTCCCCACCTCTTGTCGTTTCTGGCTGTCACTCTCACCCCATTTCCACCATGTAGGTTATAGCTATATGCTGCTGTATCTCTTAAAGGCTCTCTGGTATGGCTAGTCAAAGTAATTTTAAAATAAAGCACTGCTGCTTGAGTCACAAAAGATATTTCCAGGACCTTTGGCAATTCTGCCAGCTAGACTCCTAGAATGTGGCCAACTTCCCTGATGCTTGAGATCCTAAAGACCTGAAACTCTATGAATGTGAAAGGAAGCTGCAGTGAAATTCAACTGTAAATAATCTTTTTCTGATGGACAGATCTGTGCTGCGCAGACGAGCATTTTCTTATATCTTACTTAAAGGTTGCTGGTTTTTGTTTTTTGGTTGTTTTGTTTTGTTTTGTTTTTCACAGTAGCATAATGCTCTCTCTTCCACTCATCACTTTTGGTAGCTGCTGTCCTTGTTTACTCTGCTTCTTCGTGGACCTTTGCCAAGGTCCTGACCACACAGTGGCAAAGCAGCCTTGTGTACCCTCCCATTCTATGTGTACTCCGAATGAGCTCTTTGCTCATTTTTGCCTCCCGCCAGAGCTCGGTGTTCCTTTTCCCTCATCTGTAAGAATGTACAAATTAAAATAATTTGTCAAGATGTATACAGTATGAAGGAAGCTCCCCTGAAATGAAGTTGTTATTAATATCCTTATTGATAGCAGAGAAAGTCATCTTTAGCGTAAAAAAAATTCCCTCTCTCTCCTATTTCCTACCTTCAAGTCAGTAGCATCCTCTTTCCTCCATCTAAATTGTTAAATAAAGGTTTGCATTTCTTACATTAACATTCTGGCCCTGAAACTCACTCTTCTTTGTAATCATGTTGTCAGGGAGGTTTGCTGGAATCCCACACCATGTCTGTTCCAGCCCCGGCTCAGTAATTGTGTTTCTTGGTTTCCTTTTGTATCAAATAGAACTGTTTTCCTGAGTAAACAAACCATATTCCCACTCCCATCTCTTTATCGGTGTATACCTTGTTTCAAAAAAACTTCTTTGAAATCTGCATAAATGCGTGTTTACTGTAAAAAAAATACATTGGCCAGAGTAATGATCATTTGCATGTTAATAGCTCCATCTCAGTAGGTGGCTGTTAGTTATTGCCGGTCTTGCTTGTTACAAAGGATGTGAATCCTTTTAAAGTCCTAATCTTAATTGCAAAATGATTGTAGTTTTCCATAATTCCCTATATTTCAATAATTTTAATCTGTATCAAATAAGATTTCTTGACATGCTATCACCTGCTCTGTATGTTAAGCCTGAGCTCTGCACGTCTTCCAATAGACATGCTCATTGCCAGGCTGTTTGGGGTTTGAACTGCAAATAGGCCGTTAGCCAATTCTTTCCCACTGAACTTCCGTAAAGAATGGATTGAGGCTTGAACTTGTGCATTGTGTCTTGACTCCATTTCATCCTCTTTGCTCTTCATTTCTTTCGCTGTATCTGACAGAGAAGTGACTGACATGGCAGCGTGCTGCTGGCATCGTTTCCACGGGGGGAGTGGGGTTACTGGGGTGGGTGGCTCACTGTCATCGTCAGTTTATGTGGCCTTTGGAGCACCAAACAGTTGGTGTTTAGTGCACACAGAAATGTGGACTCTGTGTTTTAAAGGGGCTGAAGACAACTGTGTGCAAGAACTTCTATGAACACACCAGTGGAGATCTGCAATGCACACAGCTGTAGTGGCTCAGCACGGAGGATAGCTTAGGCACAACAAGGCTATGTGATGATGTGCTTTCCTATGTAATGGGCAATCTTACCTCCAGATGGCTTGCATCTGGAGATATTACAGGTCTATGTGAAGTGCTCATGTGCTTTTCCTGCACTGTATAGGAAAAGTGAAATGTAAAGGAATGTTACTCAGGAAAGTCTGAGTTCAGAAGAGAAAGCCTCTTAAAGTAGTTTCTGGGTATGCTAAGCAAAGCAGTGTGGTTTTTATCCTAGGCCTCTTAGAAGCTTAGCTATTCCTGCTCTTAATTCCTGGTTTTGAACTTGAACATCCCGAGATAATATGAATCTGCTCTGTGACTTATCTTCTATCCAATGATGGAAGCCTTTTAAGGTGATCATCTTTCTGTCTTTGTCGAGTGACAGTGTCTTGAGAGCAGCATCCCTGTGAGCATTTGTGGGGTATAGCTGTCGTCGCTGTTTTAGTGCAGTTGTTGGAAAAGATTGGAACAGATTGGTGCTGTGTGAAACTCACGTCACATGCTTCTATCGAATACACTCATAGTGGGATCTAAAAGTTTTAGCAGCATGAATTTGGGAGGGTTGTTTCCTTTATGGCTGGGGAAGTGGAAAATGAAAAGTGCACATAAAAACTTCTTTAATTCTTTTCCTAAGTCTGTCTCAAAACTTCTGTTATTCACAGAGGATTATTTCTGCCACTACAGAAGGTAGGCTGGAGCACGTGTGATGGAACAAGGGGACAGATCACCAGTCCTCTGGAAAGTCCTTATGGAGAAGTGATGAAGCAAGAATGGAGAGGGAAAATAATCACAAAGAAATTATGCTGGGAAGAGATCAATAGCCAGAAAATTGCTCTCGTCACTCGACACTGGGACAGATGTGTTTAAAAACCTTCTCTTTATAGAGGAGTAGCCTTGAAATTGACCCATTCTATCCAGTCTATTCTTTTCATGTTAAAGCAACAAAGAAATTATTGAAAATGCAATGCTGCTTTCTTTCCAGCATAAAAGATGCAGCTGCCTTCCTTCCCCAAGTATGCAGACTGATTCCACTAACTGGGTTAGGAAGGGTTTGGAAAGACCAGCCAGGGGTCTTCATAATATAACCATTAAATACAGCTCATCTGTATGGGGAAAGATGTAAAAAATGAACCCCATACACCCTTCAAAGTGTGATTGCAGGGATTATCTCCAGAGGTAAAGACATACAGGCACATAAACATGGTTTTGTTACTGTGTGAGGTAACACACCTCAGTGATAGATAAACAGTGAAAGAAAGGGGCAAGCAGACTGGGAGAGGTGGAAGTGGAGAACTGCGAAACAGCTCCTGTGATGAGGTCCTGTGTTTGGAGATGGCAGTATCGTTCCCAATGGATGGGTAAGAGGATTGTGAGAAGGGACATAGCTAATCAGTGCACTCAGTGTGGAGCCCACACAGCATCAGAACAGTGAACGAGCAGGGAGACTTATTTTTAAATTTTCAGAGATGCTACTCTGTGATAAACCTTTTTCCTTTTCCACCTTCAGTCTCACCAACTTGTTTGTTTCAGTAGAAACTGCATTGTGCTGCAGAGTTTGGAATAGCACAAAAGGGTGATAGAAGCCAAGGACATATGCCAAGTGATGGCGAGGGATTGCCCTGGATTTCCAAGCTCAACTGATGAGATGCCAGGCAATTTTATTTTAATTCCATAACAATGAATTAGAGCCTGCTCATAGTCTGTTCTATTCCTTCTCCAGCTCACTTCTTTGTGGAAGGATAATTAAAGGGTGGCACATCTAAAATTTCAGTTATCTACGGTTCCACCTGTGTTAAGCAGTTTGATTTATTTATGCCTATTGTTGCACATTTAAATTGATATTTATTTTGCTTAGTATAAGACAGTAAGAGTTGAATTCTGTGCACTGCTAAGTGCGTAATGTTTGCAAATATGAAGCTACTGTTTCTGCATATGACTCAGTTCAGTTAAAGCTGGTTGTATCTTGCAGGAATGCCTTCCAGTTATGTTCTTATTCTGTGCCTGGCTTTTATATAGGTCAGTATTTCAGTTGCAGTTGGGTTTGAATTCTGCCAGATTCACATTGTTCTTGTTTAAATGAAGCCTGTAGTTTTCAATTTCACTCCAATTCTCATTAAGAAAATGGGAAGCTTTCAGCACTTGTTAAAGAATAATCTGTACAGCACCAGTAGTATCCAACTCTTACATCCATCAGGAATAAGAGCGGAGCATTCATTAGTAGCTTCTGAGGTCCTACAGATCTGTTAATAGCTCCAAAATTTCCAGGCAAAATATGGCTGTATTTTTGAATAAGGCAAATATGGTATCTGAGCTTACACTTGTTCTTCAGAAAAGATTTTTATATTGAGGAGTCTTTTGATTTATGCTTTTAGTTGCATAGTCTTCTTTCTTGAAATGGGAGAGAGGCCAAGGGCTAGATTTTCAAAGGTATTCAGATATTTCATGATGCAGGTAGATATGAAGTGAGATGCTTAAAAAAAAAAAAATTAGGTTGCTCACCTTTCAATTAAACCACTGAGGATTAGATATTCGTGTGCCTTTGAGAACCCTGCTTTGTGATTACCCTCATCATTAGACATCATTTAAGTCTTTTCAGAAGCATCATCTGTACTTTCATTTCTATTCTGTGCAATTCAGACAATAGCTTTTCTTTCCCTTACAATCCTATTCAGAACATCAGTGTGTTATAAACAGGGTCATATAAAGTCCCTTAAATGAAAGAGCAATAAAAGCCTCTCTGTAGCAGCTTAGAGAACTGCCTACTGGGCTTAAGGGTGTTGCAGAGAAGATGCAGAAAGTAGTCAATAGTACTGGATGGGGCAGCTGAAAAATGAGAAAGGACAAGCATATTCTAGACCATCTGTTCCTTTGGAGAACGGAGCTCTTACAAGTTAACACCTGCTCTTGTGTACTCAACACGATGCTAAACATCTCTTCCGTGGTTTTTGACTGAATGACATCCTTAGTGCATTTGCTTTTTCTGATTATATTGAAATGTTCAAATGAAGCAAATAATGTGTTTTTCCTTCACTTCAGCTGCAAGTAAAGAGGAACCATTGCACAGGCCTTCTGAACCTACCCGTGTTCAAGAAGACCTGCTGCTGTGCCGGCATTAACCGAGATGTTAGCCCTCTGACATGCAAAAGGATCTATTGCCACTGTCAGTGGAGTTGCCCTAATGAGAGATTTTCATCACACAAGGATGCAAAAAGGTTGATGCCTGAGTTCTTAACTAGCAGGCATTCTATAAATACTCACTGTTTATATATAGATATGTTGAATATTTAATAATAGATTTATAAGTTAAATACAAATATGGGATTTGCAGCAGAGAGAGCGAACAAATGAGAAGGCCAAAAACAGGTTGCAGTCCTAAATTTGCTTGAATGGATGATAAGAATAGGGCAGTTGGTACAGGGATGTCTTATACTTGGATGCACTGCCTACATCTGGTTCCAGGGCAACTTGTAAAAAGCTGGAGCAGGCCTATCTTACATCCTAGGTAAACAAGACCATTTCTTCAAGTAGAACCAACTTCATAGCACCTTTGTCCCAGTTCAGCTTGCTTCCAGCCAGTTGCGAAACTCCCACAGAAATAAATCATTTTACAGTATCACAAATCCCATCACACACTGCTGGTAGTGAAAATTAACCTGCCTAGATGCACGTGACTTTGGAAACTAATGATCAGTGTTCTTTCCTGGCCACTGCATGGTCCAGAGAGCCAGTGTGAGAGGTACACTAAGAGCAACAAAGACTTGGATCAGCAGGAGAAAACACCAAAATTACCAGGAACAATAAAAACAGGAAAATGAAGCTTTATGGATTAAAAACAGAGGCAGTAAGCTCCTCTTGATTCCACAGTAAAGATGGGAAATCCTACTTTGTCTTTAGGCAAATTGTAATATGGCAACAGTCATGTCTATTGCAGTATGCCTTGAGTGCAATTAAATATGTGATGAGAGATGGATATGATATAATCTTTGAGTCCTAAATCCTTCAACTTTTTTGAAAGCTAGGTCCATATCAGAACCGACCAACTTTGCCATTTGGCCTCCTTTGAAGGTGTTTGGTAAGAGCCACACCACTGGAATTAAACCTGAGATAGCCGTAATCTTTGCAAAAATGTAAGCGAGTCTTTTGAGACGTCTGTCTTTCGAAGCTGAAATGTCAGGGACTTGAATTCAAACTCTGATTCAGCCTCAGTCTCATGTACCTTCCTAAATCAAATGCTATTGACTTGACCTCTCCTTCCATTTGACCCAGGCCTCTGAGTGTTCTTGCAGAGTATATACTCAGTGGATTTACTGGATGCAGTTAACCAAGTGTGGGTTGGTTGGCTGTCTGCACTGAGTATTGAGTATTATTAAATGTTTAGAATTGGGTGAGGCAATGGTGCAGAGTCCTGCACGCATATGAACTCCATCTAATACCGCTCAGTGTTTTTATTAACATTTTCACTGGAGACTGGAATGGAGAGTATGCTAATCAAATTCATATGCAAAACAAAGCTGGAAGCAATCGCCAATGCATCGGAGAATAGGATTAGCCCAGAGACTGACTATGATGAATTCAAGAAGTGAGCTGAAATCAATAAGCTGAGATTCAATAAGCACAAATGTAAAGTAGTTCACATAGGAAGGCATAATTAAATGCAAAAATGGAAAATGGGGCTGTCTGTAGGCGGCTAATATGGACGGAGAGACAAAGAGGTTTTGCTCCTTAAACCAAATCTAGGAAGACAAGGAATCATTTTTATTCCTGGTAGTGAACAGCCAATAGCTCCAAAAATTAGCTTCATGTCCGGATCTAGCTTTTAGCTCCACATGAGCTTGTCACTGATGATGCATAATTAAAGGTGAAAAAAAATCCATCCTAAAATCATTAGCTCAGCATTTTCTGCTCTCCACAGAAGAGGTTAGCTCTTAAGTAAGGAATTTTCAAGATTTTGTTGTTCCTTCCTCAGCTCTCTGCAATCCCTTATCAGAATCTCTCTTTCTATTCTCCACACCTCATGCGGACTGTCAGAGATGCAGATTTGCAGAACTGGGTCGACAGCTGTTTTGCCATGGACAACGACTCTGACCAGTGTCATGACCTACCATACATAGCTCCTGCTGGCTGTTTTATGCCAAAAAGAAGCACATAATTTCTTATAATTATTGATGTTTGCACCTGAGTTTCTAGATTGACATGGGCTTATTAATGAGAAGAAAAGGTATCTGTAGGCTGCAATGCTTAAAAGCTGAGTCTTGGTATCCCGAGCTGAGATAGATAAGCAGATCTCTGTACAGCCCCTGCAAACTTTGATAGGAAAGGATTGCATGGGTCAGTACTCCCTGGAGAGAACACAGGCTGTGTAAGGATGAGATTAAGAGTTCAGTTCTGCTTCAGGCAGGTTTGAGCTGTAAAGCATAATGAGACAAGAAGACCATGGCTTGCAGGGAAGGTCTGGGGACACCACGTTGAGTGGCCCTTGCCCATAGCATGCCTATTTTGTCCACAGTCTGTCCAGGCCTACCAAGCAAACACTTCACTAGAAGTTCCATTTTCTTCGCAGGAAAAATAATATGTGCCTTTGTATGAAAGGAAGTTTGTTTTCAACAACGCAGTAAACTCCTTCTATTACCCTAATCGGGCTGTTGGAGTCAAAACAACACCTAGCCCATATACCCTGAAGGAGCTTTTTTTCAAGCACTGATCAGGCAGAAGTAGAGCGTTGGTTCAATCAGCTGCTCATGGGAGGGACTAGGTAGAGATCACTGGGGACTGCTACTGCATCATACCAAAGGTCAAAAGCTGCCTGTGTTCAAGCCAGAAACTGGGATCTTTTGAGGGCCACTAACGCTCACATTCCCTTATGAAATCCATCCAGGCTCTTTTGCTGAGAGGACTCTTCTCTAGCTAAGAGTTGATTTTATTTTCCAGTCTCCTGATCTTTCTCTTGTTGATCTTGGGCTAGAGATTTCTGTTTTGAAAATGCACTTCAAGGAATCGCGGTTCTTGAAAGGCCTTTTGAGAGGCAAAAACAAAATGAAGTTTTGTGTGCTTGAGGCTGTTAAGGAAGAGTATTTTTTATTTGTGAGGCCAAGAGAGCATCTTTTAGTGAGGTGACAGCTAAGAGATTAGCTGGAGCTGTCGGTGGGCTACATGCATTTAGGGATTCCAGGGTTTCCAGTGGGGGAACAACAAATTGCAGGTAGGGAGGTGTTAGATACTATGGATTGCCTTGTCTTGAAATTTTGGCTTCAGGATTTGTCTCAACAGAAACACCTTTGTGGCAGAATTGCTTCTGATGAGGGCTGTTGTCATGTTAAGAGAGTTTTTTGTCGAGTAAAATTTGCCCGAGTGGGGCAGTGTGCTTTCATAATGACTCACATCTCTGTGTGCTTTCTGTCCCCCTTCAACATCCCCAAACTTACCTCTGTAATGGAAATGCTAAGTCATGGATTGAACTAGAGATTGAGCACCTGGTAGGAAGTCAGGGCTAACGCAAGGGAGCTCGGGTGCATGCAGTGCGTCTGAGTGACTGTAAGGGGTGGAACCAGGATCCACTCCTTCCCAGACCTCATTTAAGGGCTGGCAGTGGAAGCAAGGGTGTCTTACTGGAGATTTCTGTGTACTTGAGGTGCTTTGAGGGTAAGTAGTTTTCTTTGTTTTGTGCTTGTTCCATTTGAGCAAATCTTGCTACTCTGCTGCTGTTGTATCACATTACAACAGCAGACAAATTGAGAGGCGTTAGCACATTGCTGTGGGGTGCTGTGCTCCTTCTTCAGATGTGAAATGTCATCTGTGGTGTTTTTAAACCTAAGTTTTAGGGGTGATTGGCTTAGGATGGTCTCTGATTGGTTTGATACAGCCGGTAGGGTATTGGGATATAGGAAAGAACTCTGGAGTGTATTTATTTCCATATATATCCTTCCCATGCAATAACCTTGAAAGACCATTATAACATGACAAAATTCAGGGCAGTTCTGAGGTTTCTCTCAACTGTGGTGCACAATGAAGTGGTGTATAGGTGCTCCCAAAGTCAGGAACAACTAACAATTGCTTTGGGCTCCTTTCTGTACCCAGGAATTCTTGTGTATGGCTGAGGACGCTTCATCCTACTAAGGCCACAGCTGCAATAAGAGTTCAGGGTCTGGATGCTTCAAGCAAACTGAGTCAGTGCAACAAATAGCATCTAGAAAATATATTATTTTGCTGTGATCGCTTAGGACTGGGTGCAGTAAGAAGGAGGCATAGGGTCTGGTTCACTGATGAGAATAGGCTTGGTGTAACTGACTTGATTGGTGGGATTAAGCACTTGATTATAATGTTTAAAATGTGGCTTTTGCCATTAAATAGTGAGAGGAAAAAATAGCAGTTGAAGTGGCACCCTGCATAGAACTGCTCTTAACTTTTCACAGGTACTGACAAGTCAAAATTTAAGTTTTGAAAATGACAAGTCATGCCTGTGAACACAGCCTAGGAGGAGGAGGACAACATGTCTGCATTAATTGTGCTCAGGTGTATTCCTGTGCACTGAGTACAGCTGGGGCGGAGCAGCTGTTCCCATACTGATGAACATTCTTTCCATTGAAACCAGGGTGGCTGGATACAGACTGTGGGTGGAGAATTGTCTCAGGAATGCTCCAGTTTCCAAGTTGTGCTTCAGAGTTCCTTGTGAGAGTACTTCCAAGCTATGCTGGGGCTGTGCAGGCTGCCCGACAGTGCAACTGATTATTTTGCTGTTTCCAGGACCACCCGAAGGCACTGTTTATCTTATGAATATTGATGCAGTCTGACTGCCCCAATCACACCAAAAAAGTGTGATTGGCTGCTCCCTAGCGTGCTCATCTGAATAAATGTGAAGCAATTGAAATGTTAGTAGAGATGTCAGCATTGACCACCGGCTGAAAGTCTCAGACAGTCATTATGCCTTCTAAAAAAGCCTGGACTATATATTTTAACTAAATGTAAGGCAAGAAGCACAGAAATCCACCGATGAGAAAGTGGAAAGAATGAGAGTTAATATTATTGCTATGCATGAGAGAGTTATGTGAGCACCTCAAGCCTTGCTGTCATCATATGAATACTGTGACTTTAGCACTGAGGTTTAAGCAGGACAGCAAAGCAACTTTGCAGAAGTTTAGAGGAGGAAGCTCAAAAGTGCTGTAGAAAACATTTCAAGTTGGATAATGCTGCCCATCAGACATGGGAGCGAACCTTTCGTTAGGGATCCAGAGGTGATGCTTGGATAAGGGTAAGCCATAAAACCTTGACAGTGAAGATGGACAGTTTGTGTTTCCTTAAATAGAGGAGGAACTGAAAGAAACAGAGTGAGAATACAACATACTGCAGACAACAGGGAGGGAATGTGACCTTTGTCTTTCTGCACTGATTTGAGCCTGGCTGGTTTGAAGTACTAAGGCCGGGAAAAGGATGTTGTAGTAATGAAAAGGCAAGCTAATATGAGCCTGGGCAGCTGTTCTAGCTGCAGGGAGAAAGGGTCAGGAATTTGTGCCTTAGATGTTTTCTAGCAGCAGCCTTCAAGTTTCCATACAAAGCCCGAATGCGAGCACCTAGAAAGAGGTCTGAAGGAACAATAATACCTTGGTTGAAAGAGAGTGATGGCTTGCCAGGATGATGGTGTGCTTTGCAGGGTTGGGAGAAGCAGGTGTTTCAGAGGGAGGGCTTTCTCTTTGCCCATGTTGAACAATCGCTTGTATTCACCACTGGATTGAAGCTCAGCCGCACGTTCATTTGCATGTCTTTTAATGAAGTGTGGAAAAAAATTTGCATCGTGTTCATGTAAAGCCAGCTCCTTCCTGGCTGTTCCATATGGGGCGTTTCTGAGGTGTGAAGGGAAGTTACCGGAATGTGCTGATATCCCAAATGTGGAATATTGCTCAGAAGCTGTTGCAGGTAGCTTAGGCTGCAGTTACCAGGCTTGGTAACTGTTCCTCTGTTTACGAAGTTGACAAGGCATTTTTCACTTCATTAATAGTTATGATGGATGTTAGGCAATGCTTAATAAGGGTAGACATTTGAAATCCACGGGCTCTGGTAAATTGTGCCACAGAGCTCACAAGAGTTGATTGAGCTGATCTCCAGATCACAGATGTTAATTTTAAATCTTTGTGGGTGAGTAACAGTAATATTAGAAGAAAGTTAATGTTGTGCTGGATTTGAAGCAAAACAAGCAGGACCAGTTGAGCCAGCAATAGGGCAGCTACTTTGACATTGTTCCAGAATGAAAGTGGAAATGATGACATAGAATCCAGCAGCTAAAGAATTAGATGGTAAGAATGTCATTAGCAGTAGTCAACACAGATTTAAGGAAAATAGGCTTTTTCAAACAAATCTGCTCTTTTCTGTGGTATTAGGAGTCTGGCTCATAAAAATGACTTCGTATTTGGATTTTTGTAACATGACATAATACCTCATGGCATTCTGATAAAATGTTAACACTGTGCAATTACCAATAAAGCAGAGATTAAGTGAGTTGAGAGAAAGCTAAATGATAGATCTCACAAAGCAGTTGTCAATAGGGAATCATCAAATGGGAGTATTCCTGAGTAGCTTCTAAGAAGTCAGTACAAAGCCCCACTTTATTCAGCACTTTTTTTATCAATGATCTGGGAATAAGTGTGCTGTTGGGGGGGGGGGGGGGAGGATGACACAAAGATTAGCAGATGAATACAAAAAATGACAGTGAAAACCTCACTCTTGGATTATTTGAAGGCTGCATCCTTTCTTGCCAAGATGTGTAGGACACCCAAAATTAATTCAGATATTCAGAGAGATAGAATAGCAAATCGTGCTTTCAGCTAGCAGGACTGTATCTTGAAAAGAGGAGTAAGGTGTTGCACAAGTGGAGTTTAGATTTTCAAAGGGTGTGATAGTAAAAAGGGTGTTAATGAGGGTAGATCTATAAAGACCACAACAGTGAACTGTGGTAGGAACTGTTTTTCTCTCTCATGGCGTTGGTGAGTCCAGTTCTGATACAATACACCCTTTTCTAGTTTCCACGTTTTCAGAGCACGTTGTGTACTAAACAGGCACACAAAAAGAGCATTCAACATGACTTTGTGGGATGATGAAAGTGACTTGCAGTGAGACTTCAAGATCAGCCTGTTTTAATTTATTTGAAAAGACTGAACGGGGCTTGATTACAGGGCATAAGTATCTTCATGAAGAAAAAAATGTATGTGCTACAAAATGCTTTAATCTAGTGGAGAAAGGCATAGCAAGGACCAAGACATGGAAATTGATGTCGGACCAATTCAGATGAGAAACTAGGCCCACCCTTTCAGCAGTGAAGCTGATAAAACACTGGAACAAACTCCTTTAGGACATGGTAACTCTTCATCACCTTCCAGCCAAGACTGGATACCTTGCTTAAAAAAAAAAAAAGGATGAATTAGCCAGGTAACAAACAGTGAGCTAAGTACGAGGAAAACAGGGTGAAGATTAAAGCCCTGTGACATATAGAAGGCTAGAGGGAATTGTTTCAACCTCTGTTCTGGCCTTAAAACATACAAATCTACCAAACCTGATCTCTCTTGGCAGTACTTTGCTTGTTCCTTGCATTTTTCTTCTGCCATCACTCACAGGAGTGCATTGCAAAGAAACTTGCAAATGGCAAACAGAGGCAAGCAACATCTTTAGATGGATCTGAAGCTTCTTTACATCTGCTGCCCTTCTGTTTACCTCTTTCTGTGAACATTGATGGATGAAGTTCTGTTTCCTGATGAAGTGTCATCTTTTCTTTTTAGTCTGTTTTTGAGAAGAACTTTGTTTACTCTGGTGTATTGGTTATTACTGGGAAAATGAGTAGGAAGCATTTGTACCCCAGGTGATAATCCCAGCAGCTGAGAGGACAGTCTAACTGAAGATGTAAAAATAAGTGGTGGATTGCAAGAAGTATATCAGGGCAGCACGTTGGTAACTACAGTCACAGCAGGAGCAGTTCTCTTGTACAGAGAAGAGTTCAAGAGATTCCAGTAGATTGGAGAGTTGTGTGGTCATCAGTGGCACATAGTTCCACAAAGGAAAATGCCTGTTTCTGGACCTGGGATGCAGTAATGCGAGACAAGCTGCTAAAGAGCACCTCAGCAGGGAGAGACTTAAGAGTGATGGTAACGGTAGGCTCAGCAGGAGCCAGCATTGTGCCCAGGCAGTCAAGGGGCAAACCACTCTTTGGGGTGCATTAAACAGCTTAGCTTTCAGTTAGCCCTGAAGTGGCCAGGCAGTTGGACTTGATGATTTTTTTTCAAGGTCCCTTCCAACTATTCTGTTCTCTTTCAAACCTTTAGTCAAAGCATAGCAATTTGTGCTTGAGGATCTATTGAACTCAGCAAGCTAAAGCCTTGAGATGAACTAAAATAGGAATACTAAACTCTGCATGACTTGTTCTTGTGATAATTTCTGAGTATGTGAGCTAGCTTATGTTAATATTACCTTTACAGAGCCTAAATGTAGTATGTTCTGTGTTAGCTAAGTATCAGAGGATGTTTCTGCACTTAAACACAAATCCAGATGCAAAATGAATGATATCAATCATACAAGTTTTGGGTCTGGGGACAAGAAGTCATTCATACCAGTGCAGGTACTCCTCCCGTCCTTTGCTGTATGACTTGAGAGCCTCGATATTAATGTTAACTCACTTAAAAATTCAAAGACCAAAGTCTCATTTCATGTACTCTTAAGACAGTCCTGTCAGTGAGGAGGCAGCTTGTTTGGGACACTGGAATGTGTCAACTTAGCATAAGCCTCTGTGCAAACAGAAGGCTAGTGCTGTAGTTCAAAGATGATAGTTGAACAAGATTTGCAAGTCAGAGGCTTGAAATTCCACAAAGGAAAGATCAAACAGCCTCTTCCTTTTAACAAGCATTTCATTTCTTTAGGGGACTGGACAGTTTTCATCCAGAAAATAAATGCAGAAATTTCATGCAGAAATTAAATGCCACTATTGATATATATAACAAAGTGTTATCCCTGACACGCACATTGTCAACTGCCTGCTCATCAGCATATCTGGGAATCCATAGAGATGGTCCCTAACTAGCTGGATTCAGAGCCGTTGTCAGCAGAGATCATATTTGCACCCTGTCTCTCTGTGAAGTACACATCCTGAGTTTTACAGATAATTTTAGAAGCGTCTCCAAGCCTGTGCATTATCCCTTTAACAGCCCAGACTACAAACTTAGGCACGAGCACCTCTGAACCCTGTGGCATTTGAATTTCAAATCTCCTTTCTGTGTATTACTCTATTTTAAAAATCGGCAATGGAAATGCAACACCCCCTCTGTGTCAGCCTTCCCCAACCTCCTGAAAGTGGTGCAGGCTGGAGAATGCTAATTCTGTTTTATGACAAGTTACGAGTTTCTGAATTTCGTTTTTTTTGATCCATGTTGGATTACACCCAAAACTTTTCAAGCATTTTAATGAAGGAGAACTGTGTTAAAATGTCTACTCTGCCTCTGGAATGGAAATGCTAAGTATTTTGATTTAGGTCTCTCTGTCATCCTATGGAAGTATTTGGCTAGTCTGCCCTAGACTTGAAATGTTTTGGCTTTCACTAAGCATCGTATTTTGACCAGAAAACATTTAGTTAGTAGTGCTCCATCAACTGAACTTGAAATTCTGCTATGGTAGTAGAGCTCTCAGCGCATTTCATTATTAAATGAATAGCTGATACTGTGACCTCCACATGCAAGCAAATAGATGCTGAGATGGCTTCTGCCATTACTGATGTCACAGCAGATACCACGGTGACACGTTGCTGTGGACACAACTACCACTGCAAACCTTTTCAGAAACATTCAGCCTGCTTAGGTATGTGTTTACATTGCTGGTTAGGGGTTGTAGCTCCTCTGTTCAGAAGGTTGGTTATTCACACCAGGAGCATTTTGATAGTTATGATCATAGAATCATTAAGGTTGGAAAAGATCACTAAGGTATCTTAGTCCAGTGATTGACCTGTCCCCACCATGCCCACTAAGCTGTGTCCCTGAGTGCTGCATCTACACCATTTTTGAGCATCTCCAAGGACAGTGACTCCACCACCTTCCTGGGCAGCCTGTGCCACTGCCTCACCACTCCTGAGAAGAAATGTTTCCTAATGTCCAACCTGAACATCCCCGGCACAACTTCAGGCCATTCCCTCTTGGCCTATTGTTATTACCTGGGAGAAAAAGCTGATCCTCACCTCGCTACAACCTCCTTTCAGGGAGCAATAAGGGCTCCCCTGGGCCTCCTCTGGACTGAACAATCCCAGCTCCTTCAGCCTGTCCCTGTAAGACTTGTACTCCATACCTAACACCAGCTTCATCAGGCCCTTGTCTGGACATGCTCCAGGGCCTCGGTGTCTTCCTTGTAGTGAGGGGCCCAAAACTAAATGTTCAAGGAACCACTGGTCTTCTGCACCATGCCAGATACAACAGTCAGCCTATTCTACGTCAGTCTAAAAAGATGCTTGGGGAATATGTGGCAGCTCAGAAATACTATACAAGTTGTTAGAAAGGAAATGTATATAGCATGGTAGAAAAATGGACAGAGAAGGGTCTTTGTAGAAAAGGATTCAATGTTGTGACCTGACTTTATCAGAAATAGAGTAAAAGATTTGTCAGGTGCTTAAGGTTTTGTTATATAAGCCTTAAAACACCTTTGGTCTCTGTTTTTAAGCTCTTGCTGGTTCTGGATTTGTCCTACAACTTTAACTATCCGGATGCACCTTAAAACCAGCTATGGGTTTGTAGTCCTATTTCTCCTTTCGGCAACCTGTGTGTGAGAGACCAAGGATACAGTGTCAAGTCAGTCACAGGTTGATTCGTGGCGATGTCTTCACTACCACTTTCAGCATTCTTTTAAAGGCTTTTCCTGTTTTGATCTGCTTAGCTGATCTAGCTGATGTCCTTGCAGAGTGGAAGCAGGTGGAGGGAGCTTAACTTGGCACAGTTGGTGTGATGGCAGAAAGGTGCCATGTGTTGGGAGACTGTGCTGCATCCTCCTGCATGGCTGGTGTGCAGCTGTGCCCAGAGCCTCCAGCTGCAGTCTGCCTACAGCTGTGGTTCAGGTTGCTGAGCTCCATGCTCGGCAGTGGGAGGACAGAACAGAGCACAGGTGCAATGATGCCAAAGGGCCTCCTGTGATGCAAGAAAGCAGGGGAATGTTTAAGCAGCCTCCATCCAAGCAGGATGAGTGCTGTCAAGTAGTTCTCTCAATTCCTTCACCAATTTGTCTTGATTGCATTGACGCTCTCTTGGCATCCACATCCTGTCATTATTCTAGTGAGCACATTTATGATGAAGAAGGTTTGTGGAAAGAGTAGATTTCAGGTAAAGCTCTCTGACAACAAATTTTGAATTCACAATTGACAATATTGGCACTCAAATCTGAGTTTGAGAAGTGAGGTTCCATCAGGTGAGGGAGGGAGGGAACAAATGTGCCAAGGGATGCAGGCCAGTCCCAGCTGTTCATGCTTTTACAGTGTGCACCTTGCTGGGAGGCTCTGGCATTTAAGCAGTGTGCTAGAAACTACTGATGGAGGTCACAGGCAAGTAAGTTTCAATCTGGACTAATTTTAGCTAGCATAGTCTGTTTCCAGTTTGTGAGTGGAAGTGTTTGATGACAGTTTGTTTCTTTCATTCTGTGCCTCTAAAAATGAATGGAAATTAGTTTAAAAAAACCCAGACCCTGAAATATAATGGAATTACTTGCAGCTGTAATTCCATTTAGACTCTCCCCCTTTGCTCATGTTACTTATCTCAGAGCTAACTAATTTTAATTTTTTTTTTGGGGGGGTGATGTTTCCTTTGTCAAACCATTGCACCCTTTTCTTTCCCACTGTAGTAGAAGTGCAAGACACTGCATTTAAGCATCTGGTGAGAAGGCAGGGCCAACCCAGGGGAGCTCAGATGTATGCAGTGCACCTGAGTAACTGAAGGGTAGATCCAGTATCCATCCCTTCCCAGAAAACATTTAAGGGTTGGCAGTGGAGATCTCCTGCCGGAGATCCCTGCCTACCTGAGGCCTTTCAAAGATAAGCAGCTCTTTTTCTTCATTTCTACATCTGTGGCTGCTGCATGTAGGCTTGTTCTCATTTGCTGTAGCCAAAGATTTTGCCACCCAGCTATTATCATCCCATTATAGCATTACACCTGCTTTCTTAATGATGTAGTTTAGGCAGGATAGACATTCACAACACCAGTTTCCATCAGTAGGATTCACAAGAACTAACTTCATGGATCTCCCCTTCAGTTGCACGGATGTGGGTGCTTAGCAAATCCCAAAGCCAACTTCTTCACCGTGGAGCATCAGTTGTCCGTGATGGACTTCAGTCATCTGACTCTTGTTTTACTTTGTCCTGGGGAAGATTGAACTTGCTGTGAATTTCCTTGTTCTTTAGAGTGATGTGTGAGCTAGTGGTTATAATACGTGTGAGGATGAGGGGTGTTTTTTTTGCTCATTTTATCCCAAACTTACTGATGTGCGTTGTTTTTTACTTATCTGTAAAATGAAAGCACAGAGTGCTATACGAAGTTGTTAAATTAACTCATAGACTTAATACATTACAGTATGTGAAGCACCTAGAAGTCAAAGGGCCCCCAAACCCATAAAAGTGAAGTTTCATTCCATTCTAGCATTTGGCAGAGTGCTGGGAAGTACATGCTCTGCAAGGGAAATGACTTCTAATTATCACTGATCCTGATTTAATCAGACACTGTGAGTGAGACAAGACTGAGCTTAAACAGAGACAAGGGGTCCTTTCCAAGGGACCATGTGTGGTCATAAGGGACCCTACAACTGCAGGATGCAGGTTGCAAGTAATGGTGTTCTGCAGCCTTGTATGGTTCCTTAATTCACTGTGAACAAAACAGCACAAACCCTTGTGCCCTGACCTTATTTGCAAGGAATGGCTTTATTATTTTTCCCTCCCTGTTCAGTGGAATTCTGTGTTCAGGCTCCTTTCCAGACTGTTGTATTGAGGTTGGTGGACCCTAATAAGCAGGTGCCCATGGGTGGCCACTGTCCTGGTGTGGCACTCAGACACTGGCTCACTTGCCCTAAACAGAACATTTTGTGATCTTTCTGGCTGCTGAATGCTGTGTAAGTGTCGTGCATGGTTATCAATTAAACTGTGTCACCTCATAAGTTAACTTCTAATTACACAACTACTTTATGTGGCATTAATAAAAAGTAATGTAAATTTTTTCAGCGAACTCTAATTTTAAGTAAATAATTTTTTTTGAGACCAAGTGATTTATTAAATTAATTTTTTATTAGACCTAATTTAGACTTCAAGCCATTTTTACTGGTGCTACCACATAAAATTATTACGTAATTAGTAATATAGTTGTCATACTTATAAGTAATGGTTTTACTTAGGACAAATTAAAAAGAATTAGATTTTTTTAAGAGAGTACAGGGTCTCAGGGGTAATAATAATAAAGGATTACTTGCATAGGAAAGGTGTAATGAAGTTTGATCATCCTTTGGAAGCATGATTTTTATGGAGGTCACCTCAGAAGCTATTCTTCCCTCACAACAATTATTTCTGGAGTGGAACATGCTGTGTATTTTCTGCCTTCACTCAGCAGTTGATGAAGTTCATGGGGGTGGAAGTGGTTTCAGCTTCAGATGTTCTCACCCCACAGCAGGGACAGCTCATGAAGCAGCCCCTTCCCCAGCACAGTTTGACAGGCAGCTGAGCGGGCTCAGCTGACATGGGTGTGATTCATGTTAATTGAGTGAGCTTCCAGGTGCAGCAGCTGGCCCAGAAGTTTGATTGGCCCATAGGTGGGAGCTGCAAGCACTGGGAGGGAGGCTTGATGGCAAGCTGCGTGCCTTCAGCCATCCCAACTGTTGTTAGATTCAGCAGCTTCACATCCTGTGATGAGTAGTGTTCAGTTGTTGCCATTAAGCATTGATACCATTTGGTGATGGAGGGTGTCTAGGAGAGCAACATAGTGCTAGGCCAATATCTGGATTCCCCTCGAAGGGATTGTAATTCCACTCGGGTCCTTTCAGGCCTGAAATCTGGGATGGTTTTTGCAGCCAGGCCTGCTGATGTTAGGTCCTTTACTGCTTTGCTTTGAGAAGTTAAAACCTCTTCCCCACCTCTTCCCCACCTGCAGAATCTGAGCAGGAAGAGAAAGCTCTGGGCAGAACAACCCCTGGGAAGCCCTTGCCCCAGGGAGAGACTGGCAACACCAGGGAAGGCCAAAGCCTGTGGCAGAACAGGCAGAGAGAGCAAGGGAGAGCACCTGGAGTCACAGCCACCCACACCTTCCCTATTATTCCCATTGTAAATAAATTGTGTTTATCGTTACTGGCACCCTTTGTCTCCAGGCTTCTGAGGTGTTGAAAGCTCTGGTTAAATGGATTGCCCAAAGAAAACACTGTCACATTTGCATAATATTTTCATAGACACTGAGCTCAACCTGAGCCTGAAGGGAGACAAGGATGTTCCCTGCATATTTTATATTCCCTTCCTCAATTCCCACTAAAGCTAGCTCTAAATTGTGGCACGGATATGGTACATGTATGAGAGAGGGAGAGAGAAAGACGGATGAGAGGTCTGAATCTGTCTGGGGTATTTCCAGACACTCAACTTAAGGAGCTACTTACACCCCATGGAAAACTCTGAAATAGTGCTATTTAGAAACAAAGCTGCTCACATTTCACTTTTTTTTTTCCCCAGTATTTTTCATTCTTCATTACTAGGGACATCTGTATAAAAACTGTTTTTTTTTTTTTTAAATCTTGGGATTTCATCTGCCTTTGCTGATTATCTCCTCCCTCCCCTCTCCTTCTGAAGTCATTATCTTCTGATTGCATTACATTTGCAGCCATCCCACCGCGGGCGCTCTTCTCATCAAGATTCTCAAGTTACACAGGGAAAAGAATAGGTCAGCCCACAGAAGTGGAACCTTAAGGAAAGTCTGGCCTGGGCAGAAGTGAGATGCTTGGGTCCAGTCTGGGTCACTGCCCATCTCAGCCATGGCTGTGCTTGACCACTGTTATTTCTGTTAGGATGCAGTGAACCTAGTCAAGTGTTTTTCACGGTGTCTGATCAAGAGTTGGGGGAGGTAATTTTTTACAAGATGTATATTTGCGGCAAGATGCAATGTCATTCACATTGCCTACTCTGCAGATGTTGGTAAGCTTGGATTCATTTAAGGAAACTGTTTCATTGCAGGAATGAGGGGGGGATGGGGTGAGGAGCAACAGGAAATGCAAAGTGCCATTCATTTCCTTCAAACCACAACTGTAAGCTTGCTGTAGGGTGACATTCTGTCTGACCACATCATATTTATCTGAAGTGAAAAAGCCTCCTTAGGAAAGGATAGGGTAAAACCTTCTCAGCACATGTATGAACTACAGTTTGTAATCTTGGAGTGAGAAAGTGAATTTTATCACAGGTCTGCTGTGTCCTGCTGCAGCAGCAGTTTTGGCAACCAGTCTTCCTGGGTGCTGGGGGGGGGGGGGGGGGGGGGGGACGGGGACATTTTGTCTTTCTAAATCCCTTAACATAATTAGAAAGGGGTGAAATTATCCTGTTGAGTATAATTTCACTGGATTGGGAACAAAGCTGAGGTCACAAAACAAGCTGATGTGCAAGCTGAACTCAACTCCCAGGTTCCAGCCACATCTATCAGACACTCCCCCCTTCAAAAATTATCCTGCAGCATATTTCACTAAGCCTATCTAGAGGCTTAAAAGCAGATTCATACATGCAGCATTATTAATATTCCTCTTTCTCTGTCCTAGCTTCCTTCCTCCATGAGAGGAGGATCCAAAATAGCAATGATAAAATTATATCTTAAAGGATGAAGTTAAAAATTCTCCATGAGGTTCTATATAAAGTAGTGGTTTTGGGAAACAGCTCTGTTGGCAGATCTTTGTGCAGTTGACCCATCAGAAAAATGTTACTATTGTTCTGTACTCTGTTCTTAACCACATGCAAGTGGTGTCATAGAAGCATTGTTTGTTCAACCTCAGTACCTTGACATAATTTTTTTTTTTCTTAAAAAAGGGTAATAGATCCCTTTATGTTCTGAGCAAAACTCATGTATGCTGAAGACAACAACAGGGCCATAGCAGTAATGCAATGCAAGAGGCAGCAGAGTTTGTAAACGACTTTGTACAGGGTGAGAATGACAACCCTTTCTTCGCAGACAGATGCCTAAGCTGTTCTGGTTTGCCCCAGGAGGCATTGGAAAGGTAATTCTAAATAAGAGCTCCCATACATGTGTTTGCTTTGTATCTCTGAGTAGGGGATGCCAGTAAATATTGAATTTACTTCTTGAATTAAGTGACCATGCAGCAGCACATTATTGCATTTAACTCTGCTTTGGTACTGCAAAGAGTATCAGTGATAGAAATCAGTTTAAATGTAGGATGATCTGATTTCCTACTATCCCATTACAGCTGGTAGCTCTGCAGTGTTATTGCACAGGCTTGGCATCTGTGGCTGATGGGTGCTTCTGCCTCTGGACATTTGCAAAAGAATAGGCAGCACAGTGGGTCGTTTGATCGAGTGTTTGTTCCTTAAGGATGTGTGAGGGATGAGACCATGACCTTTTTTTTCCATTTTAAATCATTTAGGTCAATCAGTATCCAGCGAGTTGTGGATTTGTTTTTGAGTTTTTTTCTCCAAAAACAGCATTAGGCAGGTAGTGTTCTGTAAGCAGAAGAGACTGCTCAACTAGAAACCAAGTAATTATGCAGAATGAATATCCCTATGGATACTTCCCAGGGCTGATCCATACTTAAAGATGATAAGGGAGTTGGTTAAGTTGCTCCCAGTTGCGTATCCTTTGGGGAGATGAGGCAGAAAATAAGTCTGAGGCCAGCAACAGCACAGCATCTGGTGAGCCCAGCACGTATCCAGCTTCGTGTGCTATGTACGTCTTATTAAAAAAAAGTCAACAGAGGAATTCACATTGTTGAAGTTAATCGCTGGGTTAAATTGCCATTTGTCAATAGCAATGTAATTTGTATTATAAATTACAGCAGTCTAGCTCTCGGACACATTTTATCAATGTGCTTCAAATTATTTAATAACAATATTTTTTGAGAAAACAAGCAATGCCACTTCTTTTCCCCCCACCCCTTTTCACATCAGCCCATTCTGAGGGTTTCCATCAGCATAATAGCCAGCTCTGCAAAAACTCCTGCTAAATAAATTATCACCAGGAGTCTCAAAATCCATTACCATAAACAAAGCCATTTTCCCCTCCCCAATCGATGGCCTGCTGTGTTGCTGCTAATGGGACGGTACACACATGTTGCACAGAAAGGAATTCATTTGCAAGTTCATCACATTTTTTTTTTGTTTGTTTCTCTTGATGGAGAGGGGAAAGGAGGGGAACATTGCGGGAAGATTTGGAAAACATCTTACTGAACTGCACATATCATGCAGAGTATAAGTCCTTCAGTCTGCAGTAGGGGGCACACAGACTGGCACGCTGGGAGAGAATTTTCCGTGCTAACTTAGGGCAAAATGGGAGAAGCAAAAAATGGGAAGGAAGCCCCAGAGGATAAGATTGCTGCCTTTTATTTGGGACATTGTTTTTGGCAAGGAAAACATCCATGTATTCTGCTACTGGTTTACAAATGTGTCTGAATTGTTTCTTGCTATATCCTTCTCTGTTTCAGCCCTGTCTTTATCCTGCAGTTCTGCTGTGGTGCTTGCGGGCTGATTCCCTGCTCTTGCACCCTACATGCAGTCTGTGGGTGCACTGCAGTCATTTTATTCTCTCTTATTTTGGACTGAGTACACTTTTCTTCTTAAAAGTGAATAATCCTTGATGTTTCTTTCTCTTTTTCTTTACAGGTAAGTGGCCGTTCCTGTTTTTATCAGACCGCTGAACAATCAGCAAACCTCAGCTCTCTAAGGTACTCTTTGTGGTATGGTTTCTTCGTAAGCACCTTGAAGTATTTTCCTTGTCTGCGTTTGTACAGCACCTCAGCAGGAGGTTCGAGATAGATGAACTGGGATTTAACCTTAACCAAACAATAATTCCTCTTCTTTGATTTCTGAGGTTTAGTCGAGCCTTACCAAGGTGCCCGGAAATAAGGAGCTAACGGTACAGTGGTGGGAGAGATTGCGTGTGGCTCTTTCAGCTGCCAGGTACAAACACATGAAAGGCTGTTAGCACAGTGGGAGGCATGCTGTGCGAAGCTCTCCCAAACATCAGGTCAGCTTATGCAGGTGCACTGCCTCTTGCATATTCCAATTCCTTTTGCACTGTTCTCAATGGGTGCCTATTAGAGGAATGCTACCAAGCCTGAGGTAACACCCGAGCTCAAGTGCTCCAAGTGTTTCTGTAGACATTGCTAAATCTGGCAGGGCTGGTTGCTAACTCGCAAGCAGCCAACTGTATCTTCTTCTGCTCCTTCTCCTGGGAGGATATTGCACAGCAGTGCCAATGGGATGACAGGAGAAGACGTGTAAGTCCCCAGAACCATACAGCTGCCTGCAATTGCTGCAAAGTTGTTAAATCACATGTTTTTAATTGATGCTTTTGGTATTGTGAATCCAGAGCATTTTCTGTCTTTCTTTTTCACCCCTTCTGTAATGTGGAGGTGTTCAAAGTGATTAAAAAGGAAATGATGACACTGTATTTATTTTCAAGAGTGTGGAAGTTGAGTCATTGGGGGAAAAATAATACAGCAGTGATAAAGTCATGACACAAAGCACTGCCAATCACTGGACAGAATGCTGGCACATCTTAAGACAGATTTTACTTCAAACACAGGGCATTTCCATGGGAAAAATAAACCAAATATTAAATTGCTCAAATGCAGAGATCCTTAGTTCCCTGAAACATGGGATGATTTTCAAGTCCTCTGATTAGTTGCACGATAGTTTTTGGTGCTGAATGGACAATTATTTTGTGGTGTGACTAAACTATTATCTCAAATGAGTTGGACACAGCTCTGAGTATTACCAAGAAATGAAAGTCTGGAACACATTAAATATCAATATTAATTAATGAGTCTTGGACACATACAGGAAATTGCCTTAAACCTCCAACCTTCTGAAAATATCTTCAAGTGGGATTACTGACATGAAGGATTTGATCTAATTATCAGTGTTAATTTCTTTTATGATGGTGGTAGCAACACTGTTGTTAAAAAGACACAGTCAAGATTAGTCACCTACAGTATTAATGTTAATCCCTTATCCTTAATACTAATATTTTAAAACTAAATCTTTTAGAAATTATCAGCACCAGTGCTGCTTCACAGTTTTATTCAGTATAGGCAATTAGGTAGCTTAATTTTCTCATACTGATGTGCTGGTTTGGGCTTTTATTTCTTGGAGCCTTCTTCGCCTGAAATTGACGTTATTGGTTACACTTTTCCAGCCTTTGTGTGATTTGAAATGCTAGCCGTACACTATAAGGGTAGGAGGCAGGTGGATAGATTGAAATGATTTAGCAACATTATGTGTTTTTCCCTCTGGCTTAGCCATTAGAGGTAAGCAAACTCTGTGAAATAAACAAAATCCAAGAAAATTGTGATGAGGGGCAGGAGAATAACAAGAAAAGGAATCTGTGTGAGATAGAGGACCTCCATCTCCCCAGTGTGATTTCTTTCTTTTTTTTTTTTTAATGAGAAACCTGAGCTCAAAGCCTAGCACTACTTACTGGGATGCAGCAGAGAGGTCTTGTGGTGGCACTGGGAGGTGTATGCATGGCTCTGTTGGCTACCAGCAGAGCAGGTACTCTTAGGCTGTCAGTCACTGTGCCTTAGTAAGCCAAATGCTCCCAGAAAAAAAACTTCATGAAAGCTTGGTTGCGTTGTGAGCCCGGAATCTGCCAAAAGAGTTTGTAGATGAGGGAGGGCTCTGAGGGAACTGACCAGCTGAGTTCCCTGAGAGCCTTCATCCTTGGGGACAGAGAGAGAATGCAGTTGAAAACCTGCTGCCTTCAGCACTGACATAGAGAAATGCTACATATCTGTGCAGTTCATTATCTATTACTTGGATCTTAGTGAATAAAGTTGCTGCTGAAGAAATCCCATAGTCACTGGTGTCATAACAGACAGCACAATGCGCTATCAGCTCTGAAATGTCCAACCCATCAACACAAATTGGTTCTTCTGAACAGCAATCCCACACAGGGATCAGGTTTCCCTTGACACTCCCTTTTTCCTCCTGTCCTGGTTTCCTTTCTCAAATACTTTGAATGGCCAAGTGATCTCTTCTTGCATAGATCTTGGAGTATTTTAATTGGCACGCAGTCCTCAGCTGGAAATGAATGTATTGAATTGGTGCTTTGTTTTGTTTCTAGTGCTGTTTTATTGACATCTCTTTCTGGGTAATGATCCAGACCTCTGCAGTGCTTTTATATAAACACGTGATGCTTTGATAGGGAATAGCAGGCTGGGACAGAGCTGTGTAGCTGGCAGGCTTTGATTCAGCCATTGTGCCAACGGGTACAGGACTTATTACCTGCTCCTAAGCAGACAGCAATTAAAAAAATGCCACTTTTTAGGGGGCTGTCTCATTGCTGTGCATCAAAACAATTGAGCAATAAAGGGCAATGCACAAGAGAAATGTGAGAGAACCTGGCGAATTCCTGTGTGACAGTGACACTCATTCATAGTTCTGCAAATTAGCAAATAAAGATGATAACAATAATAATAAAAAAGAATAAAGACGGTGAATCACATAATACTCCTGACTCACATAGTTTGAAAACTGCTAATTGTCTATACCTTTCTAATGCTCTGGATCAGATTTCATAGGAGTAATAAACTTTTGGTAATGTGGTACCTCTCCCTCTGCAAACGTCAATCTTTGCTGAGCAAAGCAATATTATTGTAGGTGGGAAATCTGTGTGCAATGTACTAATTCCTCTTGTATGTGTTAAAAGAGGAGGTAGAGAGGAAAGGAGAAAGAAAGTTTCTTTCAGTGACACAGTTGCTATGTGCAGCTGAACAAAGCACCAAGATTTAAAGGAAGTGAGGTCTGTGGAAAATGATAAAGACTGCAAATCTGTGCAGTTGTCCTCTGTGACCTGGAAAAAGAATTAACTAAACGGTAGTAGTCACAAATGTTCATGTTTGCATGTGTATGCGTACATATATTTAATACTTGTAAGCTCATATATGTGTATGCCAACAGGTGGCTCAGTCTCTGGTGAGTGACCACATACGGTTGAGGTAGGGCTCTGTAGTTTGTGCCTTTGGCTTTGTACATCCAGAAGGCTGGGTGTAACTGGTTTTCAAGTCATTTGTCAAAGATCACCCAAGCAGGTGAATAGGACTGACTTTGAGTGCTCATCCCAACACAGTACCCGCTGTAACATTGTGCCAGCTCATCCGGCATCTCTGCATCACAGCTGGTGAGAGGACAGTAATCCTAACTAACATGAGAAAAGCATGAAAGGTTTGCCAGGGTTCTAACACATACCTCTTTTCCTCCACCCTCCAGATGCCCTAGAATGAAACAACTCTTCTAAAAAATTTTCCATGTGGAAAAACAACTCTCCTGATCCAGCTATGTTTTGAAAACTTCACAGGGAGAAAGGGCTAGAGAGCGACTGCTTTTTTTATTTATTTAGGCTTTTAAATGAAAGCACAGTTCTTCAGGAGTAGTTTGGCACCTTCTTTGAAAACCTGACGCCCTCTTCTGATGTTTCTAATTCATTGTTGACTCACTTCTCAAGTTTTCTTTTTGCCTTTTCGAAATCAGTCCCATATTGCTGGAATTCACCGGTCTCTTTCAAAGAAACTACAAGCTGCTTTCATGATAGGGTGTTGGTTAAGAATCACTGGAAGCATTTTCCAAATGCTGTACATCATCTATATGCTGCTGTGTGCTGCATTTCAAAAATGGCTTGCCTGAATCTCCCTACAAAATACTCTCCATGGATTTAGGCAAGCACTTCTTTCTAGCTACAGGCAGTGTAAGCTTATGAAGTGGAAACCACCTTGTTGGAGAGAGGTTTAAAGGAGCAGCCTGACTCTCTAGTATAAATATGATGGAGTATCATTTTCTTCAAGGGAACAGTAAGTTATGTTTATCTTTGTTAACTGGTTCTGGTCACAGCTTTATTTGGGAGTGGGCTGTAACCACCTTGCTCGAGGCTGGCCATCCCACAAAGATTATCAGTATTGTGCCATTTACCTGAGGAGCTGAGGGTGAGCGAAGCAGTGCCCACTGCCCATGTGCAGCATCCTCAGAGCTTGAGCTTTGTGCGGAGGGATTCATTTCATATGCTGTACGTTATTGTTGGTCTCTCAGCTGGCAGGGTTGGTTATTTGTTTCCGTCCTACCCAGCTTGTTGCTTTCCCTGTTTCTGACCCAGCTAGTGTGCCAGTCTCTTGACAAGCCCCTGGCTGGCCAGTGTTCAGCTGAGCGGCACGGGTGCTCGGGAGCCTGCCATGGATGGTCTGTAAATCAGTTTGTGCTGTGCAGCAAGGCTCTGGCTTAACGATGAGTCAGAAGAAAAATGTTATTAATATTTAATGCGCGAGCTGAACGTCTGGCGTGCTGTTATTAGTTACACATCATGAGGGGTGCAGTATCGGCTACCAGTCAATGCAGGTCGCTTCCTCCAGTGTTCTCATTCTGCAGACTTAATTTGTACTGTATTTTTCCATTCACTGAGACAAATATCTGCTCCATTTAAAGGGGCTTTGTCAAAATCTTCCAGCTAAATCTTTAAATTGGTGTGCCTAGCTTTCAAGACCCCTTTCTGTGAGACGCTTGATTACTTCTGAGAGCAATTCCTCAAGCTGTAGGGCACTGCTGACTTTCATAGGAGGTCTGTGCTACATCCCGGCTCTGAGACCCCATGTGGCAGATGGCCCTTTGGGGGTGAGCCATAGGAGGCATGGAGAGCAGATCTGAGTTGTCTTAGTTTGCCTGAACCTGTTCTTCAACAGTCTACTGCTCACAAACTCTTTTAAGTACAACATCCAGGCCAGGGCTGTGTCGTTCAGCCAGCGCTGGTGTTCTGCTGGTGAAGAGCACTGGATAATCCACACCTGAACTCCTCCTCGAAGCCTTTCTTCAGCCGGCTTCCCAGCATGGAGAATGCAGGGATGTGCTGCTAGGATTTCTGATCTCCACACATCAGGTGAGGATAGATAGCCGTCCCTGGGTTGGGCTCTTCTTGTGCTGTAGCAGCCACTGAGCCTCCAGGAAGATGAGGTTTTATTTATGAATAGAAGTAAAGCTGCACAGGGTGAGAACAGGAGTCCAGGCCAGTAATTTGTATGTAATTAGTGTAAAAATTATGCCTTCTCAGAAAAGCATCTGGCCAGTTTCTGCAGTCTGTTCCCCTTCTATTCCCCCACCATAAACAGTCATTGGACTGGGGTACATTTTTTACTTGTTTTCAAGTCTTTTCACGCCCCTCTTGTTCATGGAGCTGTTTTTATTTTTTTTAAACCTGCTCTAAAACTACATGCTAAAGAAGATTAAAAAAAATAAAAAGGAAAAAGGAAGGAAAGAAAGACAAGGAAAGGAAAACCAACTACAGTATTGCCCCCAAAAAGGACACATGGTTTACAAATAAATGATTTTTCTCTTCCCAGTTACTTAATACTCTGTGGGAGAATGTGCAGCTTCAGGCGTGGGTTGGCTTCCTCTAACAGTGAGGCTTAAAGGGACCCCTTCTCATTTCACACTGTTTTAATGCAAAGGTCTGTGCTCTTTGCTTCTGGTCATGTTTAAAAAGAGGAGTGGCCAGCAGGCAGAGGGAGGTGATTGTTCCCCTTTTCTCGGCTCTTGTAAGGCCCCCTCTGTGTCCAGGCCTGGGGCCTCCAGAAAGATGTGGAGCTCTTGGAGTGGGTCCAGAGGAGGGTCACTAAGATGGTCAGAGGGCCGGAGCACCTCTGCTGTGAGGAAAGGTTGAGGGAACTGAGCTTGTTTAGCATGGAAAAGAGAAGGCTCTGGAGAGACCTCATTGTGGTCTTCCAGTATTTGAAAGAAGCATATAGGCAGGAGGGGCAGTAGCTGTTCATGAGGGTGGATGTTGATAGAACAAGGGGAATGGTTTTAAACTGAGACGGGAGGTTTAGGTTAGATATTAGGAGGAATTTTTTCACACAGAGGGTGGTGACACACTGGAACAGGTTGCCCAAGGAGGCTGTGGATGCCCCATCCCTGGAGGCATTCAAGGCCAGGCTGGATGTGGCTCTGGGCAGCCTGGGCTGGTGGTTGGTGACCCTGCACATAGCAGGGGGGTTGGAACTGGATGATCATTGTGGTCCTTTTCAACCCAGGCCATTCTATGATTCTGTTCTGTTATTCCTGAATCCCAGCAACACAACTTATATTGAATTCAGAGCTCACCCTTCAGAGCTTCAGCATCATTCATTCCTCTTGTACTAAATTGACCAACTCTTGAAGTCCTGCTTGCTTGGAGTCAGCACCAATAAGAAGATTAAATGAAGCAAAACAGTTGTATTTATAAAGCATGTCTCTTCTTATGGCATATGGGGGGAGGCATGTACAGCTCCTCTTTCTCCATTCTTTTTACAAGATATACCTAATTCCTGTTCATTTTTGGGAAAAAAAAAAAAACCAACAAAAAGCAACAAAGCCATACACAGCTAATAACGCTTTAGGAGTGGCTGTTGGGGAAGAAAAAAATAATGTATTGCTCCCAGCAGAAGCAGTTGCTTTCCTTTCTGTGTGTTAACCCATTCCCCTCTGGATACCTTTAATTTCTCATTCCCAGCTGTTTATATTTTTATGCTAGAGTATTTCTTCAAGGCACTTGACTGGAGCAATCTATTATCAAATTGAGGTCAGATGTACTGTAGGTCTCCTCATTCAACCATTGGGCTCATCTCTAGCACTTCACATGGCAAGAGAAAAGTTATCTCAGTAAGTGAAGAATGTGAGAATGAGATCTGACCCAAAAATTCTTATTTTAAGACTATTCTGACTCTGCTTAACCAGCTTATTTTGACCACATATGATATTATTAAAAGATTAAAAGTTCAGCTCCACAGTGTCATAATTTTGTTATTTTTAAGTTTTAGCACGCATGCTGGAAATGCATTAAGGATAATAGATGTCTGAACACAGTAATTTTTTCCGTAAAAAAAAAAAACAAAAGTAATTTTGGTGCAGTAGACCAAAACCAACCCAATAAAATCATTGTGTGAAGTAGGAGGGTGGGGATGGGTAGACACAGAATGTGTTTTGAGTGAATTTATTAACGCTATTATTAATAATTTTTAAAATGGCTTACTTTCATAAAGTTCCAGTGTTATAATCCTTCAGACTGTGACCTCGCACCCACTGGTGTCAATGTCACCAACTGGTGTCAGTAGATTATCTATTAAAAAAAAAAGCAATTTTAAAATATAGTAATTATTCTCTCAATTGAATAAAAATAAAATGTTCTTTTGCATCCGAATTAAGGCCATGGTAGTATAGGATCCTGGAGCATTTTTACCCACTTCAGAGTATTAGTCTGGAGAGAGGCAGAATTCCAGTTAGGAATAATTGCATTTATTCTTGCTGTGCTCTTTTTTCTTCTTTTCCACTTCATATCTCCCTGTCCTTCCTGTAAATTGGCTGTGTTTCAGTGAATTGAAGTTTTTTGTTTGTGGAGTTTGCAAAACATTCAGTGATTTCTTGTGGAAGAAGCATTAATAACTAGCATATTGGTGTTAATAAGTTGTGTGCTTTTTTTTTATTTTTTTTTTTAAATCACAATCAGAGTATGAAGATTTGCTGTGAATTGTAAAATTAGCCAAAGCCGCCTGGCATGTCGCTGCTGCACTTTTTCTCTTCCACATGACATATTCTTAACTAAGTCAATCATTTACATGGGCTTTAAATTTAATTTAAATGTAATGAATTTAAATTGGGCTTTGCTCTATTTCAAGGTTGTTGGGTTACTTTTCTGTAAGTTAACATTCAGCGCAAGGGATTCAACTCGAGGTTTGCAGTCTCAGTTACGCTTCCTCCCTCTCTTACTCCCTCCTTTTTTTTTTCTTTTTTCTTTTCCCCCCCTTTCCCACCTCCCCAAATCAAATCCAGTCCCACCACCTGGTGGCCCAGGAAGTGTGTGGGAAGGAGAAAGGGGCAATGCAGGGGCAAGTGATGCGTGCTAGGAATGTGAGGGTTGGCAGCAACAGAAGAGCATTATGAGAAAATCAAACATACATTTTCAGGAGGAACCGCGCGATTCTCCCTGCGCATTAGTGCCTATCTCAGTAATCATTCTTTTCCTCGATCGGGAGCCCTCTTAATCCTCCACCCCATCGTCCTCCTCTATCAAATCTCCAATACTTCTGAAACAAATCAAATCAAGAATTAACCTTTCAGCCGTGAAACATTCCTTTGCTATGGTATGTGTGTCCCCTGTTAATCACTGTGCTGCAGAAACATGAGGCAGAGAGTATGTACTCCATCAGAGTTGCTGGACTTCTGTATTTTCTACGTTTGCCCTTGGTCCATCTCAGCAAGAATCTCACAATGCCTTTTCTCAAATGTTGCACTGGGGAGATATGGTCTGTAGCGGCCCTAAACTGGAAGTGGTTCTGGAAAGCCACTCTCTGCCCAGAGTTCAAGGGTATCTTTGGGGATCATTGCCACATAAGGAGCATATAAACACAAAGGGAAACGGCTGTCTATAAGGGTGGATATTGATAGAACAAGGGGAATGGTTTTAAACAGAGACAGGGGAGGTTTAGGTTAGATGTTAGGAGGAAGTTTTTCACACAGAGGGTGGTGAGGCACTGGAACAGGTTGCCCACGGAGGCTGTGGATGCCCCATCCCTGGAGGCATTCAAAGCCAGGCTGGATGTGGCTCTGGGCAGCCTGGGCTGGTGGTTGGAGACCCTGCACACAGCAGGGGGTTGAAACTGGATGATCATTGTGGTCCTTTTCATCCCGGACCATTCTGTGATTGCCATGGTACTGTTTATTCATTTAGGGAAGGTTTTCTTTATTGCACTTGGAAAGGGAGTACAAGGAGATCTTACTCAAAGGGAAAGATTTAAAATGAGCAGTGTGGAGACAAATTCTAGGCAAAGGAAAGGTGAAGCAGAGTGGCTCGAATTTGAAAGGACTCAAGAGTGAGAGAGGGGGCAGTTTTGCATAGCTTCTGGACAGTGCTTCCCAGAGCCTGATCCCAGCATCTGCCTTGCAGACATGGAGCATGCAAACAGGATGTCTCAGATATTTTGCTTATTTCTGTGAAGTCTTAGTATTTTCTTGGTCGTTTCTGCCATATCCTGTGCATTTAATGCAGGCTACCCACCGTCCATGTACACCGGGCAATTCTGGATGGTGATGGGAAAGACCATCCGACGTTGTACTTCAGTGTACCTTCTGTGGAAGTGCTTTTCTCTGGTTCTTTTTTTTCCCGTGTCAATATCAGGTTACATTTTCTTTTACCTATCTGACAATGATATAAATTGCTACCATTCTGTTTTCTCTCATCCGGATGTCTTCCCCCTAAAGTAAGGTCAACAGACTGCAAATATGTTGGTGCATTCAGTCTCTTTTCATCTTCAGCTAAAAACTGGGGTGCTACTGCCACAAGACTTAGTATTAACTCTCTTACAGTGGCTGCAGGTTCCCCAGGAGTTAACAGAGTACTGGTTGCAAAGCGCAGAAAAAATATAGCAGCTCAATAGTAATGAAGTAACAATGTACTAACATAGCAAAAAATTGAGTGAAAATTAGAGCATAGCTGATTCATCACTGTGTTATTCTACTTAAACCAGTAGTGAGTCAGAGCCAGCAGCTTGGGGAGAGGTTGTTAGAGTCTTTATGAAGTTTAGAGCCATTTACCAGCATACAAGCAAATTCATTTTGTTTCATTACGGTTATGATAACCTTACGTATTTGGGGACAGTGAGTAAATTTTGTTTTGTTTTGGTATGTATATTGTTTTGTCTCTTGAAGGACAAATCTGTCGCTGAAGTTTCTCTGTGTTCCTGCCTAATAAGAGCCAGGCTGTAAACCTGTAGTAAAACAGTTGTAGAATCAAGTGGTATGCATGGTAACTTTTTAAGTGGAATATCATTTCTGTGCACTTGTAAATACAGCCGTTCTACCTACTGTTGTTCTTGCCTTATAATTAGACATACTTAGAGTCTTGATGTAATATTTCTGAGGGTTAGGTAAATAATTTATAGGGCACTCTTCACAAATGGATACAATGTGAATTCAGAGCTAATCTGCTCCTCTGGAGGTACATAAAATTATCAAGCTTATACAAGAGCAAGCTAATTAGGAAGCAATCATCATCAGCAACAGCTGTTCGTAGCTCACTGAAGGGCGGAGGCTTCTCTAACACTGTCCACTCACCCATTTCCTCTCCCAAGCTTTCCGAGACACAAAAGCATCTCCAGAGCTACTCCCATACAGCCATTCCTGCGAGTTGCTCCCAGCTCTGTGGTCTGTCTGTGCTGGCAGTGGCTTCATTTCTGCGGCGTGTTATTGCCATCTCACCGAGGATGGATGCATGGTCATGGTTGGAAGGGGAAAGATGGGGATATGTGTCCAAAGCGTCTTTCATCCCACCACCCCAAAAAGAGGATTTTGACCACAAGATTTTGGTCTTCTTCATTATATATACATGTGTGTGTGTGTAAAGTCTAATATTTCAGTGAGGCTGAAAAATGTGGTAAATTCACAATAAATAAGTAAATAAAAGTAATTTATGTGACAGTACTGTTAAGAAGTAATGTTTGGAAATGGTGCGGTCAGTTCCCTTTCCTGACTTCACCTTTGTTCCTTTTAATCCCATCATGGGCAGTTTGACCCATTTGGTGGGAGAAGGTGTCCATCAACTTGTACCTCAAAAGTGAAGTCATAAACCCTACAACATAAAGCATCCATGAACTTGGCAGATACCCTCTTGCCCTGTAGTCACCACGTGGCACATAATGGAAAGCCAAGAAACTTATTCATTGTAGCTTTCTCAGTGCACACTGAAGTACCTTCTACTAGCAAATTTGTTGTGCTGGTAGAGTGGAGAGGTATGAATTAGCTCTGGAAGATCTGTGAAGAGAGAGTGGCTAGAGAGGTTTTCAGGATCACTCAGCTCCAGCTCCCCCCTCGTCCCCCCAGTGATTAGAAGAACCTTGCCAAAGCGTCATGAAGCTCTGGATGGTGAGGTGATCTGTTGGCAGCAGGGCTGGGGGCACATGCTGCTGGAGGCAGCCTTTATCCTCAGGAATGAGTGATGGAGTGGTTTGTTCTTTTTTTTTTTTTTTTAGAAGGATAGGGTGGCCTCAAAACATTACATCACTTTTCTGCTTTGTGTGAAGGATTCATCACAGAAGCCTTCAGCTGCCAAAGATCTGACCCGGGAGAAGGCAAGACTCTCCCACAGAGAACTGAGAGTTGCTGGTGGTCTTCTTAGTTTCTTTTTGTTCTCCTCTCTGCAAAACAAAAGAGCTGAGAGGAAGGGAGAAGCTGACTGTCAGTGGAAATACTTTGAGAGACCTCACTAAGGACAGGCTCTCCTTAGCAGATGATACTCTGTGCATTGCAAAAGAGGCGACTAGATTTGGGGTGAGGAAATATGGGTATCAGAAGAGGAATTCAGGGTTGGCAAAGCTGCGACAGCTTTATAGATTAAACCGCTGCCAGATGTTAATTGTTTTCTGTGTAGTTTTCAATTGATCTGTAATTTGACTGTAGATTCCAGGCTTTTATAATAAATTGTGTACAAAGCTAGCCACTTAAGGTGATAATAAAGACTCAAAGGCAGACAGAGTCATAAATTTGGACTTATCCAAGACTAAGAGATGAGTTAGAGCCTCCCTGGGAGTGTTTTCTTTTTCTTCTCCTTCCTGCATTTTTGTTGTGTAGAGAAATAGGAAGGAACCGGAGTTTTTCTGCTCTGGAGACAGGAGCGAAGCAGCAGGTCGAATCCTAGCTGTGCTGCAGACACATTCCTTTTAGTAGATGATGCCCCAGCATCCATTTAACCTGGCAGATTAAAACTCCCATTTGCTCTGATAGGGCAGAAGCCTTCTTGGTGCTCAGGTGTTCTCCTCTGTCTTCATTCATTTATGTGCATCCAGATTCTCTGGTGTGTATGTCCATCTACTATTCTGGCTTTTCACTGTGACAGCTGTTGGCTCGGCTTGTCGTGGTGAAAGCCCTGCTGGAGGGTAATAACCTGCAGACCTTGCATCCTGGTGTGGTGTCTTACACTTAGTTTCAGAAGTGTTAAGACTGCCTATGGACAAATACTTCTGTCTCCTTCTCCGGCAACTGCTAGGAAGCAACTGTCAGGCCGCAGATGATAAATATTGGTTTGGATGGAGCACTTCAGGCTTTCTGCTTTTTCTGTCACTCTGTGAATGGGGCACAGAGGTTTGGTCTCCAAGATTTATGGTAGTGAGTATCTGATCGTGATGTGTAGCATGCAGTGCTATGGCACTGAGGTGTGTGGCAGAAGTTGGCCTCAGCAGAATGACACAGTTTTCTACTTGAAAACAGTTGTCTCCCTACCAAAATGTTCTCCTGCATTCTTGCAGGAAAATGGAGTGATGTGGATTACTTAGGGCTCTGAGTAGTGTCAAGAATGCACACAGAACCCTCCCTGAGGAATACTGAACAGGAGTCACAACTGGGCCACTGTGATCTTGGCTCTGCTCCTGGACGCAGGGCATGAAAGCTCATGCATCAGATAGTGGGAACTGGAATTGTTCTGGTGGCTTCAGCAAAACTAAACTGATTAGCATCACCTGATTGCATGGCCCTTTCCCATCGTTTTTTTTTGCAAAGGCTGACAGTGCGATAACAATTTGCAAACTGCTGAGGACAGCTGCTGTGCTGTTGGACAGTTCAGGGGACTCTGCAGGAGTCAGGAGCCCCATGGGCTGAAACACTGGAAACAGAAAGCACCAGGTTTTCCTCATCCTTGTCCTATGGGGGCATCTCTGCCCGCATTGGTTTCTGATGACACCAGAGCTGCTGTGAGCGTTCTCTTCTCCTAGTGCCATGCCTGCCTCTGCTGCTGCTTCCATTCGAAGTCACCCCTCTGTCTCCTTCCAGCTGCTGCCACACAAGCCTGTGCATTTTGATTATTCTTTGAGCTCCTGCTTCAAAGGAGCGTCCTTACACAATTCTTCCTGGAGTGCAACCCCTTTGTTTCAAGTTAATGCTGCTGTGTGACAGTAAACCAAACAAGGGGCTGTGAGACGTTGTGCTGATGCACAAAACCACTTGTGTGCCCATATCTCCCACTGAACGTGTGCCTTATGTTTCATTGTCCTATGTGTGAGCTGCCACAAATAGTGTGCCCGTGTGGAGTATGCTGTAGGTTCTGAGGATTTTATTGTCTGGCATGCTCTGGTGTCTCACTGATGTGTGTGCTTTCTGCATGCTCTCCTGCCCTGTGATAGTAGCACCTTCTGCGAGCAAGATGGCAGCCAGCTGCTGGCTCATAATTTGGTGTGGACTATCTGTCACATGGGATTAGCTTTTCTGATGTAGGTCTCTATGACAAGCTTTCCTTTTGAAGGCGTAGAATTGAAGCTGAATGTATGCAGAGCAGTGCTGTGCAAGGTGACGGGCTCTTGTATGTGCATAACTGGAGTCGTGCCTTTTGTCCTGGGATGCTTAATATGAAATTTTGAGTGAGTTCTCCTTAGACAAATATATCTGAGGAGTTCTCCCTTGTATAAAATGTCTTAAGATTGGATTTCTACAGCAGGATCTACTGTCTTGCAGAAGAGGCTGCTGAGAGAACTGAACAGCAAGAGCAGAGTTTAATGCCTGATCTAGGGAGTGGTCAGAGATGGGAGAGCCCATTGTGGAGAACTGTGCCGTTAATTTACTCTGGTCCCCTCTTTGGTGGAGCAATAAATCCTCTCATCCCACAGTCAGTGCATCCTGCTGAGGAGAGCTAAAGCACTGAGATTGTGTATGACCTGCAAGCACCCATCTGCTAGGGATCCAAGCCCTCCTTCTGCCTCCCCTCCTTTCCTTTTTCCTTTTTCCTTTTTCCTTTTCCCTTTTCCTTTTTCCCTTCTCCTTTCCTGCCCTGCCACAAACAACCACGTTATGACCTAAAATGGCTCCTGCAAAGGCTGAAAGATGCCCAGACTGCTAGCATTTAGAGAACTGTGGGGCTTTTCCCTTTTCAACTGGTCTTTGCCACTTGAAACTAACTCATGAGATCCACGTTCCTTTTCTCACTGTGTGATCCTTAGAAGCAGAAGGCAAATGAGAAAGGCACACTCAGTTTCTACCCGCAGATGCAGCAGAAGCAGGCAGCAGTTGAGGGATTTCTTGCCTCTGTGCCTGTTTTTACTTTCTTTTTTTCTCTCCTGCTGCTCTCCTCCTTCAGGGTACCTTGCACTTATCACTGTGCTAAGTCACTTGTAGCCCTATGACTCTTGATTGCCCTGTAGAGAGGGGTGGGGCTGTTAAGTGGAAAGGGTTGGTGTGTTGTTACTTTTTCCTCAGCAGAACTATCTGAGAAAGAAATCGTATCTCTAGCACATCTCTCCTCCCACTTTGGAATCGCTCAGCCAGCTGGAGAGGAGCTTGAAATATGTCCAGTTCAGCCGAGCCCTGTGATGGGACTTTTATTGCTGCTAACGAGGCAGGTCACCATGCAGTACCTGCCTGAGGAGCTTCAGAGCGGCTCCCCTTCCCTGCAGCAGAGACGCTGCTCGCCCTCTGACCTGCTCCTCTCCCAGAGGCATCACACCGCCCATGCTGTCATTGGACAGGTTGCCCTTCCCCAGAATCTGCTCCACGCCCTGTTTTAATTAAACAACCTAATCTTTTAAGTGACCCTATGCCGTGACAGCTGCTGTAGGACCTGCAGAGTCCGGACGAGCGTAATTACTCACTTTGGAGATGCTGTGCTCGGCCATCCAAGTGACAGGGCCTTCATCTTCCTATTCATGCTTTCCAGTATAGTTTCTCCTGCGGTGCCAGACCCAACCTCCAGCAGGTGGTACTTGCTCCAGGCACTCCTGCCTGGCTCTTATTTAAACCACCTTCTGCCTGCAGTCCTTTATGCAAAAACTCACTCACACTTCTGTCCTTTCCACCAGCACCAGCTCTTTGTTCTTGACTGAGAGCTGCAGCTGGAGACACAACAGTGGTTTCAAGTGATTCCTCTCATTCAGTGGGAGATTCTGAAGGCCTGAATGGCCTGACCTTGGACATTAGGCCTGCAGTTCATCAGTGGAAAGTTTGAAGCCCCACAGCTCAAGGTGTGGAGTCTTCCACAGAGCAGAATGCAGGAGAAGGGGATGCAACCGGGTTTGGCTATCTGCTTCTCTGTGTTTGGGGGAATCACATGCCTCACCTGAGGCTTCAGCTACTGGGCACGTATCTTTATATATGTCAGTTTATTCTGTGTTGCAGCTCAAGGGCATTTGAAGGACTCACTGCAAACTGGGAGAAAGGGATGGGTCTTACAGGTGGAAGGAGGAGGAGCTGTTATTTGCTTTGTCGCTGGAAATTGTCTGATCCTGGCTGGACTCCTCCTGTTTCCTTTGGCAGAGGAGAATGTGCAGGAAGGGGGAAAACCTGCCTCTTTAATCTGGAGAGTTGAAAAGGCCCAAATAAATAAATAAATAAATAAGCTTCTTAATATTCTGGGCTGAATCTCTCTGAAGGGAAAATGAAAGGGGAGAATGAGAAAATCATAGTTTGTCCTGTGCAGCGAGAATGTGTTATCACACCCATGCTTCTAGGTGGTGGGTTTGCTCATGAAATGTCCTTATTTACTCTCCCACGCTTTGCTAAAGTGTTTTTGCTGAGCAGAGTTGAAGCATTTTTTAAGAAGAGTTTGCTTCTCCCGAGCACTCTGTAGATGGCACCGCTGTGTCCTTTTCCAGGAACGGGATCTGAGATGCTAACGTGAAGCACCGTTGCCATCTGCTGGCAAAGTGGAGTTTGTCTTCTCGTGACTTTTGCTCTTACTGGCTTGAATGCAGCAGGGTAGCTGCAGACTGCTCCATTTCAGGTGTTTGAGTAGTAGAGTGTGAGCAGTAGGGCTTCTAATTTGGATTGATTTGTTTGTACATTCATAGCCCTGGCTTCTCGCTGCAGGACTGGCAATGCAGCCCTTGCCTGGTGGTAGTGTTCCCATTCCCATTCCCACAGAACACTGAAAAGCTTTGTGGAGATCCCACAGACTGCCATGTCCAGATGGGATGGAAGACGCTGCCCCACAAAGCCATGTGAAAATGAGCTTTGCAACCTCACATAAAGTACTGCAGAAAGGACTGTATTCCTGTCTTCAAGGAGGAGTTTGGATGGTGTGCACTATGAAGATCTTTCTCAGATGCTCACATCCATCCCTGTCCTGGGAGAGTTCAGCAGGTCAACTTGGCACTGAACACCTCCAGTGATGGGGCATCCACAGCTTCTCTGGGTAGCTTGTGCTGATGCGCCATCCACACAGTGAAGAATTTCCTCCTAATAACTAATCAACATCTCTCTTATTTTAGTTTAATATATTTTATCTTGTCTTATTGCTCTCAGACTGTTTAAGAAGTTGTTCTCTTGTTTCTAAGAAGTTTCTCTTACAGAAGGCCTCAATGAGGTCTCCCCAGAGCTTTCTTTTTTCTGAGCTGAACAAGCCCAGCTCCCTCAACCTGCCTTTTCAGGAGCAGGTGCTCCAGCCCTCTGATCATCTGGTCCAGCAGTGCTGACCATTCTAATTGCACTGGCTGCAGGAGGTGAGAGAGGGTCAGCCCTTCTCTTCTTACCCCAGAAAAATAAAGGCATCCTTGATGACCTTTTTCACAGCCTCAGTCTTCATCTCTAACTCTGAAGGGGGAATGAAGGTGAGGGGATCATCCACCATAGCACAGCAATTATTCTGCACAACTGGGAGTGAAACTCTGAACCATCCCTTCACTTAAGCATTGGTACTGACACAGCTTCAGGCCTTGGTGAAAGCTGAAGACCAGGACCCCCTTTGTCTCTCTTTAAGATCTTTGCACAGATTGTGACTGATTACACTGGAAGCAGGTATTTGATCCTGGGCTGGAAATAAGCAAGGTCCATGTTAGGATGTGTGCGGTTTCCTTCGGAGCTTCAGAAATGGTTGTGGAGATTGGGAGAGGTGAAAGGGTAAATGGGGAGATATGTTTACCTTCATGGAAAATGCTTTTTGTGAAGATAACCAGTGAAAGTGTGACACAGCTTTTCTGAGAAAGGTCTCAAGTTCCAGAGGGAATTTTTGGTGTAGGAAGGATAAGGAAACAGCAAAGACTGAATGGTACCCTGATGATAAAAAGCAACGTTTGTCTGTGCTCCTTCTCTCATGTTTTTCACTCCATTTTTGTTGTTGTTGTTGTTGTTGTTGTTTGTTTGTTTGTTTTCCAGAACAGCCTCAGAACACATTCTTAAGGTTCAGCTTGGATATTAGGAAAATACATTAGAAAAAAAATCTCAGAAGAAGCTGTGAGGTATTGGCACAGGCTGCGCAGGGAGGTGATGGAGTCACTGTCTGTGGAGCTGTTCAAGAAAGGTGGAGGGACAGTATTAGTGGGCATGGTGGAGGTGGTCTGACAGTGGTCTTTTCCAATCTTAATGATTCTGTGATTTTCTGAAGTTGGTGACTCACAGCTGCAAGTGCACAGGCCTCATAGGTGAGAGCTTTCTGGAGGAGAGTGTGACTCTTCTGTAGATAGCCAAAGGCTGAAGCACTGCTTTAATGGCTTCTGGCACTGCAGAACGGCATCCTCTTTTTTTCCATTGTTTCTGCCCATCATTAAAGCTCCCATTGCCACTTCATGAGCAAATGCTGCACTTTCCTCATCAGCTTCCATCCCTTTTGCTGCCCACATGCTTCAGGTAGAGAGCTGTCAAGCAGAGACTGTGCTGCAGGCACTGCCAATGAGTAAAGAGCAAGGATGTGGGAGTTGCTAGGGAAAAATGGAAGAGAAAAAGTGGAACATGTGGGTGGAGGGGAATAGAGTTGCATGATCTAGACTTTTTTCTGTTTTGTATTTGATTGAGAATGTAGCAGTTTCATAGTCGGCAATAGCTGAATCTTCTTTGACCATCATAGAGAATAAAACTCACGCACTTTCACTCTTAGCAATCTCATACAACAATGCAGGAAGCTGCAAAACACTTTCCAAATCCTTGCTCGTTGTGTAACACCTTTTAAAGGATCCTCTTGGATGTAAGTGACAGTGGCAGCATGTGAAGCCCTTTCTGTTCTCTGTGCTGCAGCCAACAGAGAGCAGCATCGTTCTACGTCTGCTCGCACAGATAGACGGTGAGGGGAAGCTGGTATGAGCCACTGCAGTGCCTTGTCTCAAGAGGGAAGAGAGATTAGGAGCTTTGTTTGGGAGTGGTAGCGTTGGTCTGGGAGGCACTGAAGCATCAACAAATGTTTGTGACCAGTGCCAGGCTAGGCTCTGACTGAGATTTGGGCAGAAAACATGGATAATAAGCTGCAAAGCTTGTTGGTTTGTTTTAATCAAACTTGACAGCAGATTGTCAAAACGTTTACCATCTCTTGTATTAGGGAGCTAAGCTAGGGGTATTGGCACAGGCTGCCCAGGGAGGTGATGGAGTCACTGTCTGTGGAGCTGTTCAAGAAAGGTGGAGGGACAGTATTAGTGGGTGTGGTGGAGGTGGTCTGACAGTGGTCTTTTCCAATCTTAATGATTCTGTGACTTGTATCTGTGATACAAGGCTGTGCTCTGAAATACATTTCCCACCTGACAGAGAGAAGTCTGGGCTTCTCGCCCTTTTTGTAGCATGGGGCTTGCAGCACTACCCTGGTTCTTGAGGGTGTTGTGTGGATGAAGCATGGATGCTTGCTGACTGTGGAGTGGGGAAGGAGGAGGAAATGGTCCTGAGAGCAATACACTCCTCAGCCCTGGGGCTAAGTTGAGTCAGATGAGGATTGCAACCTGGTGGGTGTGTGTGTGAAGGGCCACAGCAGGCTGTTATCAAGGAAAAAGCAGCATTTATCTATCTGGGCAGCACAAGATACCTATCTGTACAACATCTTATCTGCTAGAATTAGTGGCTAAAGCCATGCTCATACATCTTCCCTTAATGCACACCAGCTAAAGAGGCTAGGGTGGGCAGGACCCATTTCCAAAATAGCAGATACTTCCCCTGTGGCTGCAGGTGCTGCCTCAGTAGGGGAGCATGCTGTGGCTTGCTGCTAACCCACCCATGCACAAGCCACAGAGAATTAGCCAGATGGTTTCACTTGAAAAAATCAACAGTGCAAAGCCATCTGCTCTCCTGTCCAGATGATGGTGAACTTGACTTCTTGTCTACCAGTCTAAATTGAATCTCCCGGAGGGCAGGAATGTGTGTGTGCGCCCAGGTTAGAAATCATCGAGCCTGATGGGGGCAAGAGGGCTGGAAACAGCTCTATCACTCGAGTTTCTTCTGGGCAGAAGTTTCCAGCATGTGTTGCGGCAACCTTTCTGCAGTGAGACAAATGCCAGCAAAACAGCTATTAGTCAGGGGAAAACATCAGCTGGGTAGGCTGCAGAGTGCTGGCTGGCTCTGCCTGCCTGCAACCCAGGGAACGGCAGAGGGAGCGCTTGCATCACTCTCAGGGATACGTCTGCATCTCTTCCCAACCAGGTATGAGGGAGAGCTGCTCTGGGAGTGGGTTAGATGCTCCTGAAGATGCTCACATCTCAAGATGCTTATGACTGAGCTGATGGAGGAATGACACTGCCAGAGCATGCAAGCCTTCAGACATGGATAGGAGAGAAATGCTTGCACAGAGGACAGTTGCTACTGAATGTAAACTGGAAAGATCTGTAGGACAAAAAATTAGATCCTATGTAGGGACTAAATAGAGCTTAGGAGCCCAACTCCTTCCAGCAATAGCTAGAAAGCCTGATTTGGTTCTGGTTCTGTTCTCCCCTTTTAGATTTGTGTGATTTTGTTAGGAAGGATAGTCCACTCACAGAGCTGTTGTAGAAATCATGGCAGCTAATTCAGCGTTGCAAACAAATGTTTGTCTGACTGGAGCATAATTGTGTGGTTGCCAGCACTCATGTTTTGTCGTGAGCTGTGTAGTATTTTCTGTGTTCCCAAAGGCTTTAATGTTGAAGTCGCAATAATTTGTCTCTCACATTTCTAGTCCTCGTGCTTTAGACAAGCAGAATGGGCCTGAAAGGTTAAAAAGAAAGGAGGGGAATGAAAATAACACCACGTTTGTTTATTGGAAAAAAAATGAAAGCCTGTGATTTTGTGTATTTAGGAATCTGACTCCTGATTTTATTATTATTATTATTTGTTTGTTTGTTTGCAATGTGGTATTGGTAACAAGGCACTGAGGAAATGTTGTGAATTTTGCTGGTTTCTTTGGAAGTTAAATTCTCTGGAAGCTGTTTTCATCCATTTGAGAATATGCAAAGCTACCACGTGACTCTGGCAGTCACTCAGGTAAGATAGGTGCAAAATCCTAATTCACTGCTAACAAGTAAGGTGAAAATAAAAGATAGCTCACAGAGAAAAAGGAACAACATTCATCAAGACAAGCTCTGTTCAGCAAAAGCTTGAAAGTACAAGCTTACTTTTCTGCAAAGAAATCATCCTGCTGACTTCAGTGGATTTTATTGTGTTCATATCCAAATGATTTTGAAGAGAAAATAGGCTGGAGGAAGCTGGGAAGCACTAGTGGACAGTTCATGAATTGGAGGAGGTAGAATTAAGCTAATAAATGATTCATTCAGAATTGTTTACCCAGCTTTAGCTAGCATCAGGAGGGAAAGAATGCAAATGGGGCTGATTATCCAGCTTCACTTTGTGCCACTGAGTTGTTCTTGGCTCAGGAACTCTTCCTACAAAGGGAAGGCTTGCACACACTATCATTTGAGAACATTTATCACAGAATTGGACAAAGGTCTGAGAATGCACAGCAGGAAATCCTCATGGCAGGGCAGAGGGCTGAATTCCCCAGGTGCTCTTTCCTTATCTGCCACAATACTTTGGTGTTGGTAACCATGCGCATTGCTAGCAGAATTGCCTGAATGAAATTGCGATGAGGGAACTCTCCCCTAAGAGTTGAACACAGTAAGGATTGCTAATAAAGGTATGGCAGAATCCTTGTCAAGTTGCTAACTTTTTCTTGCAGAGGAAACAGCAAAGCTAAACTAAAAATACCTGGCTGATTCCCTGCAAAATCTACAGCCAGCCCTATGTCTCAAATGAGGATTTTGGAGCTGGATCCATCAGCTCCAGTGACGAGCAGCCGGAAACCCAAGGCAGGCCTCATACTGATGGAGTTGCTCAAGATGACTGTTTGCTGTTCCTCAGTGCCCCCAAACAAGCAACCCACACACAGAGATGCAGGAGGCAGGCCTGCTTGTTTTGTGATCTACTCCAAGCAGAAACTGCTAACCAAAGAGACGGCAGAGCAGTCTCTTGGTGGATGTGATACCTGTCATTAGGTGGCCTTCCCTTGAGAACAAATTCATCTGACAGGCATGGGATAAAGAACTGAGAATGCACAAAAATGGTCATAACAATTTCTCGGGGGTTAGGGATGTATGGGGGACAGCAGGAAAATGCCCAGTGCTGTTTAAAATGTTAATGAAGTTACCAGCAAAGCCATAATGATGCTTCAGAGGAGAGGGCCAGGGAAGACACGGGCTCTCCTCTACTGGGAGTTTAAAAGAATAGCATGGACAAATGTCTGTCAGGAATGATTTTAATGTAGTTGATGTTCTGGGGGGAAGAGGATGTCCAAGTGATTCGTCAGTAGTCTCCCAGCTTTATTTCATGGGATTCTAGTAGTACGGATTGTGGGGCAGGGCTGCATAGTGCCCAAAGCGACTGCAGATGGTCAAGAACTTCTGCTTTACAGGTGGTTCTTGTCCGTGTCACTCCAGGATGTGGGAACTAATAATGTTGTAGGAGGAATGACAGCCACTCACTCATGAACTCGTCCGCCTTCAGCACCTTAAGTTGTCTTTGGAGGTCTCCCATCCACGAATCTGAATTAATGCTCCCCTGGAACAGAAGAGAGAGACAGAAGGAGATTTATGGTGGTTTGCAAGCCTGAGAGAGACACCATGACTAACAAGCTAATTAGCCCCTCAAAAGCTGGTAGACAAATGGAGAAGAGCCTCTGTTTAACCCGCAGCCATGCATTTTGCACACAGCAAAGGCAACTTGCCTGCAGGGGCCAGCAGAGTTTGCTAAGAAAGAGACTTCATATGCATCTGCTTCCCATCTCGCCCCCTGCACCTCACCGTGGTGACGATAACTCACAAGGTTTTCTTCCAAACAAGATGTCTGAGGTGTGGGTGAAGGAGACTTTGGTGTTGGAGCTGGGGTAACTGAAGCGTGAGCCTGATGGAGGAGGGGCACCGGTAGCACTGTGCACCCTACGTTTCTTGAGGCTCTTGCCTTGTGAGTTTCAGAGGGAGGGAGCAGCCCACTCCACCTCCATCTCTGTGAAATGGATGGAACATAAGAAACGTTTTAAATAATTGAGTAATGAAATGAATATATTAATGCTCAGAGAGCGAAAGAGGGCTCCTGGGTTGGACTCATTCAGGCAAACAGCCCCTGACAAGCCAGGAGAGAAGTAGGGTCAGCATTTATTCCTCTGGAGGGGATTGTTCGGTGGCTCTCTACAGAGCCCACCTTTTTCTCTCCCATTTCTTTGTTCAGTGATTGCAGCTGATTTTCTATCTTCAGGTTGTCTGTTCAGCCCTGCTCTCATACCTTGCTGTCTCTGCATCTTCTTTATCTTCCTATAGCTTTACACTGTTTAATCCTCCAAAACACAGGCATCCTTCTCATCCTATCCATCTCCAAGATGTATGTTCACCCTTATTCTGTAGCCACTTTGCTTCTCAGGAGCATTTAATTACAGGTGAGATTCATCTTCTCTCCAGATATGCTGCCTCTTGTTCAGGAGACAAGTAAGTGTTGAACACCAAGTGCACTTTGTTTCTGGGAACACTTGCACGGCTGGCAGCTGAGGTTGGCGGTCCGAACCATCCGTTTGCTTATGCAGGAGCACAAGCACAGAAACGCGTTGGGTTTGGTAAGTCAGGCAGTAAATGGCACAGGAACTGGCATTAAGAACTGCTGAACTGTGATTCTAGTGAAAAACAGAGAGCAATCAAGCTGGCTGCAAACAGCTGCTGCACAGTGTTTGTTACACCCTGCTCTGCCCACACCCCTCCTTCCTGCAGACCCCAGGCTCGGGCTGCCCACAGCAGCTCTGCCGGTGCCCCTGTCCACCCTGCCAGCCTCCTGCCCTCTCCCCACCACTTCAGAACTTAATTCCTCTTTGTGGAGCCTGCCAGTGTTGCTGATGCATGTGGCGATTTGTCAAAACGACCGTTCAATTCCAGAATATTATGACAAAACCCTCTGATTCCTATCAAGTGTAACCTGAGTCATATTTCAAATCCTAAATCCAAAGTGCTTAAGGAATCACCCAGCCATTTTTTGTTTGTAAATGTAAATGCAAATCATCCAGATACTAGATTTCCCCTGCTTGAGCACTTTTTCCCACTCAGATCTTCCTGTTTGGATTATGTGGGGAGCAGAACCTTTGGAGTTCTTGTAGCCCTGAGGCTGAAGTCAGCAGGGCCCTGCTGCCTATGCTAAGCACAGCAGTTGTGCTGCTGCTGTGTTTTACTGAAGGTGCAGGGTTTTGTGTTGAAACCTAGGGTGAAATGGACAAGTGTAAGTCAGAGCAGGAATGGGTTCAGAAGCATGTGAGATGAGCTGGCAGAAGCTGGGAGCTGGAGGCACTGCTGGAAACTTACTTTTCCTCTTTCGGTGATGAGAAGATTCCACAGATCAACATAAATGAGTAGCTCATATAAAAAAGAACACGTAAAATACATCTACAGGATACTTACATATTAGTTACGGAAGTGGAACCTGGGTAGGGATCAGAGCAGCAGCTGGCGAGGAGAGGAGATGCTGATGGAGAGAGACAGATGATTTCTGGGTGCTGCATGCAGGGATGGGTGGGGAGGAGGAGAGCACCGGCAGTTGGAAAGTGGCAGCTCTCTCCTTCATCTGAAAAGTTATTTCTTATGCAGAGTGAGTGTAACCCTCCAATGCGTCTTCCAGTTAGTGACACCCAGGAAATGTTTTATGGATGAGACTCCATCACCCGTTAGCATGAAGAGGAGAAGGCAGAGCCACCGGTGATGGATGATCCTCTGGAAACTGCACCGTGTCCTCTGCACCTCCCGCTCTGTGCCTCTTTATCATGCATCATCGCAGCAGCATCCACCTGTGGCTGCCAGGAAACTCCCAGTTCTCAGCTCCTCTCCCGCTTGACTTCCAAGATGTTCTGACATCTCCTTCTGTGAGTCTGCCTTTCTGAGTCAGGATGGATGAACTGTGGCCATTGCTGGAGGTGACAAAGGGATTGTTCTTCTCTGGACACGTTGTGTAGAGTGTTACTTGTTAACCCTTGCTTCCTCAATGAGCATCCTAGCATAAATCAGATGGTTTTGTGGCTTGGGGGACAAAGGAGAAAGATTTTGCAGAGGATTTATTTTGAGTGGTAGTGGGCACATGCTTACCAGTTTGAAATCTTTGCGTGCAGTATTTGTTGTTTCTTTCAGTAAATATTCTCTATCACTGCATCTATGTCACTGTAAACCACAGTTGTTAATGACACGGGGAATGGTAGAAAATAACCATGATGTGTATTGGAAATCCCTGGCCCCTGAACCAGATTATGGTGAGAGATGAAGTAAGGAGAGAGCTTCAGAGATGACAGGCCAATCCCTCTGATACTGCTCGTTTGCTGAGCAGCCTCAAAATCCAAGCACTTGTCAGAGCCTCATTTAATAGAAGTCATTTTCTGTATACATTTGGAAAATACAGACAGAGCCTAGGTACTGGCCACTGTTTCAGCGTGTCTGTTCTTGGATGGTGCAGTATCAATTAAACCTTCCTCTTCAGTCCCCAGCCATCAGGAGCTCCCTTCTGTGCCTGCCAAACCCAGTTTGCAGAAGCAGGTCTCTGACTGTGAGCTGTGTTATTGCCATGCCAACCCTTTCTTCTTTCCCGAGTCCCCGAGTCCCATCTTTGTTTTTGCTTCCTGCAGGAAGCCTCCTGCTAACTCCTCATTAATCAGCCAGCAGTTCACTTCAGCGCATCACTTAGTCTCATCTACGTGGTGCCCGAGCTTCCCCATCTTTTCTATTCCTCTGCAAACCAGAGATGGTTTCAGTGTTTGAGAGTCCTGGAGAAGAAGCATAGTGCTGGTACACTGCAGGCTGGGAGCAAAACCCTTGATTCAAGCATGCAGTTCTGGCTCCAGGTTGGGTAGCAAGGGCAGCGTAGGTAAGTTCCTCGAAGCTCTGCTACCTGACTCCCAATTGCTTCCCAGCAGGCAAACCCAAGTGATGCAGAGGGGCTTGGGACCAAGCTATGCCCACACTGCCTCTGCATGTAGCATATGCAGTGTCCCATAGAGTAAAGGAAGCATCAGGCTACGAGGCTGAGGCTATCCTGAAAGCCTGCCCCAGCTCTCATCCATCACACCAACACCCACATGGTGCACGTACAGCAGGCCTGATAGCAGGGGAAGATGAATGCCAAGGAATGTTGCTGTGGTAATCGCCCACCCCAAGAGGCAGAATTTGTCCTGATTGCCAGCGAGCTGGGGATACAGCCTAATAATGGGTCCTCGGGAGCAAATTTATTTTAGTTTTATTCCTCCTCACCCCCCACCCCTTCCTTTGCCCGAGTGTTTAGCTCTGAAAAGAATAATTTATCAAATCATTTTTCTTCAGCTTTGGAGGAGGAAGAAAAAGGATGGAGGGGAAAAAAGGGCCCTTTGCTGTTTTAATTGCTTTGCGGTGTACTTGTGAGAGCGAAGCCGAGCTTATCAAAGCTGGTGCAGCTGAGTCCCTGCCACTCGCTAATGAGAGCTGCCACGTGAGCAGCCACACTCCTCCGATGGAGCAGATAGTGCTCCGACCAGGCAGGGCTCAAACACTCGGCATGTTCACTTAAATGATGATCTATGGAGTTGAAAGGGGGGGTGGGGGTGGTGCTGGGGAAGCTTGTTTTACAAGGATTCGGAAATCAAATTAAGGGGGTTGTTTTTTGTTGTTTTTTTTAAAGGCAAAATGAGGCGTACAGCCTAGGATGTTGTTGGGCTTGTTTTTCTGATGATTCATTTCTGAGTCAGGTATCAGAGTCTAGGAAGAAAAAGGAGGTTTGTTTGTTTGTTTTGTTTTTGTTTTTCCTGGAGTGAATAAAACGCGAGGAACCAGCTGGATTCCTGGAGCTTGTTTGTTTCTCTGTGCATCTTTCAAGAGTTGGGTGCTGTGGCCACTCCTCAGAGCTACTATGGAGGGCAGGGAGATCTAGTTGCAGGGCTGGAAGTGCTGATTAATTGGTCGTAGCTCTTCAGTACCCAGGAACAGTCCTGAACCTCTGGCTCAGGATCATTCCTGCTGAGTCTTAATCTCTTAGTACAGTTCTATGTCATTTCTGCTAAGTTTAAACTCACTGCAAGCCGGTTTCTGGCAGGTGAACATTTACGCTATCTGCCAAGGTTCATGGGTTATATCACAACTATCCTGACCTTCAGCATCTCTGTGTATATAAGATTGGGTTTTGCTATGGCATTTTAGTCACGGTCCTCGTAGCTGTTCTTCATGTGGCTGCACCAAGAACTTTCAACACAGCTACCACTCGTTGTGCAACCCAAATGAACTAGGTAACCAGCACTAGCCCACTTTTGAGTGGCAAGTTGGATCAGGTGTCATCCTGAAGTCCTTTCTGGCTTTAATTATGTTAGGGTTCTGTGGTTATGTGCTCCTGCTCTGCTGAGGATGAGTCTAGGGTACCCCCAAGTGAAGTGCATCGGGGATTGTACCCATCAGTGAGATGACTTCTCCCAGCACAGGGTTCAGCGCAGCATTGCAGACAGGAACACAGGGTGTGAAGGAGGAGGCTAATATCTCCTATTTAAGTTCCTTTTATATAAAATTGCTCTTGTCCCTCCTGGCTGTCAGCACACTTAGGTTTCACATTTTTAATTAAAAACTCCACAGCCAAAATTTCTGTAATATTGTGAAAGCAGAAACTGAATTCTACCTGACTGCTTGTCAGTTTCTTCCAATGAAGAAACAATGTCAGTTCTCTAAAATATCAAACGTGAATAAAATATGTTCCCTTTTTCTTTTTTTTTTAATCTTTACTTAAAAAAAAATAGTTTCATAAAAAGCTCTCTTGAAAGCAATGATGGGACAATCTATTATTAAATGAAACAAATCAATATTAATGCAATCTGATGGCTGAGATTTGCTTGAGTAGTATTTTATATTCATGTGTATGCTGTTAACTCTGCCTTATTAGATATCTGCAACATGGGTGAGTTAAGGTTGCTGTGGGAACCATCATTTTTTAACTTTCCTGACTTCTACGCAGGTGAAGTCAACCCCAAGCTAGCTTGCATTAATATCGTGTAATTTCCTTGATTGAAAAAAGTGTTGGAGTACTTTATTGTCTGTGTTCCCGCATTCGATTGCTTGTTCAGCCCAAAAGACTTCAATTCATAGCCCCACAGCAAAGAATCGGAGCATTTGAGATTGAGCTCTCTTTTCACAGACGCGGAGGAAGAATAAAGAGATTTATTTTTTTTTTTTCCAGAAAGCACTACTCCAGGAAGAGTGCAGAATTCTGCACTATGTCAACATCCGAAATGGTGGGAAAATGATGTCAGGCGTGGGCTGTGCATGTCACCAAGTGAATGGAATGCTAGTATGAGGCTTCATTATACTCTTTGCTGTTCCAATACATCTTCTTTTCACTGTGTCTTTTCCCGAGCATCAAGCTTATTCAGGAGGAGTGAGTCTAGTGGATGGGGGTTCCACAGCAGGGGATTTTAACTGGATGGTCTTGAAGATCTCTTCCAACTCAAGCCATTCTATGACTCTATGATGATTCTATGAAATTGCATGCTACTAATTATCTACAATTTAACATTAGTATCTATAACTATATTGGCTGCAGGCTCTTTATAGTCAATGGAGTGAGATAGCCAGTTCAGAGACTGTTTATCTGACATTTTCATCTCATGTCCTCAGCAGGATGGGATGCTGTTTCCATACAGAGCCTTTGTTTCTGGTACCAAAACTGGCTTGCAGTTCCCTGCAAAGCTCTGCTTTGTGCAGTGGAGACATGGCCTCAGAGCTGTTTCTTTTACTGGATATGGTTTGTGCCGTTTAGCGTATTTTCAACTACTTCTAATCAGCACGTGAAATTTTACCGTCAGTATGAGTTTAGCTAAAGCTGGAGCATAAAGGGAAAATAGCAGCTCAACTTTTCTAACTGTTGGATAAGGACATGTAAATCTGGGAATAGATGTGGAAAAGAAGAACCTGGAGCTGGCATCCCACGTTGATCTACTTGGAAGGTATTGGAAATAGCAAATCAAGCCTCTCTGTGTGGGAAGTAACCAATCTTTAAGACTTGGTTGGCCTCTTTTGACTAATAATGCTAGTCAAAATGAGTGGTGTTATTGATAGCAGTCATTTTGTGTAGGAGCTGAAAAGAATGTGTGAATCCCAGTTTAAGGCATATGTTGTAACTCTACTTATGCAAGGGGATAACTGTTTCAATGGTTAACTAAACTCCTTACTGCAGTCATTTTGGCTGTTCAGCAGAGATAGGACCATGCACACTATTATGGTGTGTTATAGAACTACATAATTTATTATCTTGTGCCTTTGTTGGATGGTGATGCTTTTTGCAATGATTTGTGTTTCAGAAAGACAACTTTAAGCCAGTCAATATGATTCAATATGATCCTTTCAATCCAGAGGCGGAATTTCCTTGGGGCCAAAGCAGTTAATAAAAGTTAAGTCATTGCATAACGGGACAGGAAAAAATGCCATGTGACTGAGATGGCCAATTAGACATCATGAATATTCAGAATACTCTAATCGAATGAAAGCTCATTACAAACACTCAGACTGAAATTTACTCATGTAAAATATTCATTGAACAATTTTGCATAAATAAATAATAAACAATAATAAATGCATAAAAAATTTGTTCACAGACCATCTATCAGCAAGGGAACAAAAAGGATAGAATCTGCTAAATAAACTGAATGTAATGAGTAATCTGCCTAGTGCGAGTTCTCCCATGGTAGGTCTACTGGGGAGATCTGACATGGGCATCTCTCCTCTGAGAAGATGTGACAGAGTCTGAAATTTTTCTGAACATTTGAACTGGAGAAAACTTAGAGAAGCAGAGAGGTTCAAACCCATTTCTGCCTATGAGCAAAAGCAGCCTCTTGTCCAGCCAGCCGAGGTTTACAAAACTCTTCCTGATGCAGACGATATGCTCAACATCACCTGTTGTGCCAGAGGGATGCTGAGCGAGGACAAAATTGAAACTGTAGTGTGTGTGTGAGGTGCAAGGGAATGCATATTGCTGGACACATGCAAACAGACTGTAAACAAACAGAAAAAGGTCAAAGCTGTCCCAGAGCTGCATATGAAATAAATGCAAATGACCACATCCTCTCCGCCTACCTGTTAGGTTAGCAGGGCCAGGGAGAGGAGGGGAAGAGCAATCAGAATGCTGTTCCAGTAAAATGTGAAAGCCAAAATCAAGAGCTGTTGGGAGAGAAATACCAAGGAAAGGGTGCTCTGCTCTGATTGGAGATGGCTGCAAGTGGAAAGGGCTTATGCTCCGATCATACTGTAGGGATGCCCGGCTGTGTAGCATCTGGCTCTTCGGAGGTCTGTGAGACAGCCTGACCTATTGAGCATGGGCTACACAGGAGCTGTGTCTTCAGGGCAACTTTTGTTGTTTACTTGAACAGATGCTAGAATAGCAGCTGCCTGCTCTCCAGTTGTGCCCCATCATGGGAGCAGTGAGCGGGACAGTGACAGGGATACATGGTGATTGCGTAGCCCTTCGTGCTGCCCAGTAATTAGAATGTAAAGGTGGTTTGTAAAGGTTAATTTAGTGAGATTGCTTACATTCCCTCTGCTTACCCTGAGCTGAGGTCTTGGGCTGTTCACGGGTGCCACCTGTTTTCCTTGGCCTTCAGGAGGCATTCAGCATCTCTGCTGATTAGGGCAGGAAAGCAGGCCGGGTGGGCTTTTATCTGCTGTCATGCCACGTGTCCAGTTCCCAGCAGGTGAATGTGTGATGCTAGCATGAAGAAAAACCATCTCCCATTGTGAAAGATCATTTCTGAAACCCAGGATTTTCTACTGAAGTGGATGATTATGTGTCTTTCGGTCTGGAGTTTTGAGCTTTCTTGGTTAGATTTTGGTTAGTTGGAGAGAATCGTCCTTCTTCAACTTTTTGCAAATCCCTACCCTGTTATCACAAGACAGTTAACTATCTAATCACATGGTTTTATTGCATGCTTAGCCATGAAACACCCCATCCTGCCAGATGCTCTAACAGACTGTATTAGGGAAATAATACCAAGGCAATTCAGAAGGCTCGTCTCATAGCTGCCGGGTAATTTACTGACCAGGCTGTTCTGTAATTTTGTTGTCACTATGGCTCTGTGGATTTGGCTGGGAAAAACTGTGTCAACACATGTGCCATTTTCCATGATGGACTGTGTGTTCTCCAGCCATGCTGCATGGGAGGAGTTGGTATATGTGACAACTGGGGGTGTGCTCATTTCTCTTTATTGCTAGTCAGGGTGGACCTCTGCAAGGGGGCTGATCATTGCTTTCCTTGCTAGCTGCTTTATTGGAGAGATCAAACAGAAACTGTAGTGTGAGTTGGTATTTCTCTTCGTTCCTACAACTGATATTTCTAGGAGAGGACTTGATGAACGTGGACAGCGTGAGGAGAATGGAAAATATGGGATGGGAACTCTGTCTGTTCAGGACAAAAAGTTATCCCTGGGGCTCTGTCAGATTAACATTTCTGCAAGCACCAGGATTTATCGAAAAGAGGAAGGCAGAGAATATATTAAACCATCTGTTTCCCTATTGAAACACACTGCAAGGCAGGACAGAGATGAGTGTGTCTCCTTGTTCACGGCTGCTACGTAACCGTGAGAGATGGGAGATTGAGTGCTGGCAGGAGACATTTAAAGACAAGTAGCATTCGGTAGGAGCCTCAGTAAATTCATATTTACTAGCAAAGGAGGAATAGCAGCGTATGAGCAATGTGCAAGTGAGAAATTTCTGTTCCATCAATCCTTGTCTGTGCTCTGTGCCTCAGCATGAGCTCAGACATGGTCATCAGCTTTCTTCAGCCCCAGTCTGTCTGGACAAGGCTTGGTTTGAACAATCCCTCTTTCCCTCGAACCGGGTTTGTAACCCCTTCGTAAAAGCACAGCTCTTTCCAGACAGTGATCAGAAACCCACCTCCTCCAGCCATGCTACTCATTCATAACTCATGCCTCAAATAGACTGCTAAACAAATGAGAGTGTGGATGCTTCACCTCGTCCTTGTGCCACAGCAGATGGCTGACCAGCACATCCTGCCAAGCAGGGGGTGGCAGAAGCTCAGCCCTGGTGCTGGGCAGAAAGAAGAAAAGGGTGTCTGTGACTACCAATAAAGGGAGCAGTCCTCTCAGATTTATTGAGCTGTACTGGAAGAAGCGTCTGTTTTGCAGCACCTATTCCTCTCCCAAAACGATCGTAAAGATTATTGCTTAGTTGTATTTTTATCTCTCCGTTCTCACATTTCCTTCATCTGGACAGCAGAAGAGAGGAAAGGCATCAAAGCAGGCCTCCAACACTACCCAAATATCAGATGAGGAGCATTCGTGTTTGGGAGTGCTTAGATCTTTAAGATAAATATTGCTTGCTCTACTTTCATTGGAGACTGCAGGGGGAAAGCATCCACATTTACAGAGGAAATGAACTGCCCGGTCACTGTATAAAGTGAATGGAAGGTGCTCGAAGGAAGAGGTGGCAATTAGGAGGCTTGTTTGGCATTTGAGAGATGAAAGTTCAATTCCCTGCTGTGTCATACACGACCCATTTGTCAGGCAGGTCATTTAGCCCTCCACTCCCTGAGTTCACCATTGCAATATGACAGTGGCATCCACCTTACAGAAGCATTACGAATGCAAATATGCTACCCCGAGGTACTGAGATACCATAGAAAGAAAACTAGAAAACACAGGTACCTAGAATGAAATATGGCCCCATAATGCACCCTAGCAATGTCAGAAACCATGCAGTGACAAAGGTCCAGCTGACGGTCTAGCTACTGCAGGCAGTTAAACAGGGGCTGTTTCTTGCTCAGAGCTTTGACAATGCTTAGCACGTTACAGAGTGTTCTTGGTTGCTTCCTAGACGTTACCATATTATTAAATAATCATCTACTGAAATTCCTATAATAAAAGTGAATGAGCTGGGATTTTTCTCCTTCTGTTTCTGCTGCAAAAGCACAGTCTAGCATACACCAAGATGTGCCCCATACTGATGTCACTGAGAGCAGATCTTGCACAGAATTAAGGAATTCTAATGCTTGCTTGTCGATGAAGCTGCTGCTTAAAGGTGGAATGAGGTAGCATGTCCTTGTGCCACTTCTTTAGCACACTGATAACTATGCCATCATTTTTAGAGAAAACAATTCTGTTCGTAGAGCTCTGATGATCTTAGCAAGTGCTGCCACTGCTGCTGGGTTTCTGCAAGCTTTTGCTGATTTAGGAACTGTTTCTTCTCTGGAATGCAAGTTACAACTCGTCCTCTGGCTGGCCCAATCTTCTGTGACTGGCCTTCAGCATTGCTGCTCCTAGAGAGCTCAGCAGGAGCAGGGATGCCTGATGGGCAAATCAGCAGAAAGCTGTCTCCGGGCTGGTAGCAACTACTCTATCACAGCAGCCCACAATGTGGGCACAACTAGGGCTGTGCTGTAACTCCCTGCACCGCTTGAGTCAGCACGGGGCTCCCTCATGATTCAGTAGCTCAGCATAGAGGCAAGATTGCGTGGGGTGCAGCCACTTATGCGCATGTGAATTGAGTCTCCTATGTCTTCTTGAAGTCCTGCACTGCAGGATGAATGGGGACTCTCCACTCACCCCCACGTGAAAGGGGACTCGATACGATGTGATGCAGAGATCTACCTTCACATCCAGGAAGGGAGCATGCACACCCACAGAAACTCTATACCTTTGTCTTTTTGAGTTCTGGACAAGCAAATGAGAGCAGTGCTGAAAGTCAGGAGCTGAGGATACTGCTAGATAATCAGAGCAGAGAGTTTAAAATCCCTGTTTGCAAGTAGACATCTCAGGAAATCTTTGGGAAAAATAAGATGGATGTCCGTGGGAGACTTCTATCCAAGCACTGACCTACAGACTGGTGACTCAGCCCATCTTCAGCATGACCAGTGGTAGATCAGAGGCAGCTGTCAGTCACATACATTGTACCAGCTTTGGGCTATGCAGTTAAACGAAGGCATTTTTCAACTTGTATTTCATACCATGTGCAAATATAGTATATATTCTGAACTGCTCGTATCTGTATCTTAGGTTCTTTCATCTCCCCGTTAATCATTTTTAGACTTTTTTTTTTTTTTAATTCAGATTTTAAAAGTTTCTCATGTTAGCTTAAGAAAATATGGGTTTTGGTACTTGCTGTTCTACTACCATGGAACAGTGAGTTGCACAGGTTCTCAAGTAGGCACAGTGTGACACAGAAGTGCAATTAGTGAAACTATACTGAGTGCTTTCCTATTCCTCTCTTTTCGGTCATTGAACAGTAGCATACCATTCATACTTGAGGTGCTAGAGGTAGTCCTGATTTTGAAATGGCAAAGAGCAATAGCATGTTCCCAGCAGCTTAGCAATACAGAGAGAGACATTCTCTTCTCTCACTTCAGGATATTTAAAGCTGCTTTCCTGTTATGCTTTTGCAGTCAGAAATGGACCTCAGTGCCTTTCTCCTTCCTCCTAGCTCTCCCCACTTCCCTCTTTATAGCTGTAATAGCTTCAATGAGGTTTGAATTCAGGCTTTCAATATTCCATGACCAAACCTCTGCAGGTAGCATGGCGAATTGGTTTCCATGCCTGAGTTGCCTGCTTTCATAGAGCACGTTGAGTCATTGTGCCAAGGGAGGAAATGGAGCAGCCTCAAACTAACCTGGGAATATTGACCGACTCCAGAGCTCTTGTGGAGGAAGTAAGGAGGGCTGGCAGAAGCCCTGATTAGTTATCCTACTGGATTTTAAACCGTTTTTTGGATGAAGAATTTACTGGGAACCCTGTGTCCTGGACTTTGTGCAAATCAAACTACAAGTGAGGCCAGCTTCAGAATTACTGGAGCGCTAAATAAATTGTGTTGCAGTGGCTGCAAGTGAGCACATAAGTCTAAGTGCTTGGCACCCAGTTGTTAGGAGCAACAGCAACTAAACACGGCAGTGAGAAGAGCAAAGAATTTAGGGTGGAACTGCATGATACCCAGTGTGTGAATTCTGGCTGCTGCATCCGACATGGACACACATGCACAGGTCTTACAGCTGATAAGCATGCAGTCCTGCCTGGCAGGTGATGCAGTCAGTGTGCACATGCTCCTCACTTCTCTCCAGGTGGCTTTCCCAGCTTAGTGCTCCGCTGGGTCCCTCAGGGTCCTCTCCAGCCCCTCTACAGTGCTTTGTGGCCCTGAGAGAGCATTCTGGGGACCACACAGGAGACCACTGGGATGGATTAGCCAAACATTTTCCCATGGATTGCCTTGCCATGGAGCCAGTCTGTATCCATGACAGGTTTACTCTACTAGCAAACCCTCGAGGGACTTGCATGACCACTTTAGACTATAAATCTGCCCCTTTAATACATTTAGTCTGCAGCTACTCATTTCTCTCCTGTGATGTTTCTCATCTCTTTTCTTCACTTCTCTGCTTCAGAGTTCCTATTAGTCCTGCCTTTTTTTTCCCCCTCTGATTTCTTTCCGTCCTCCTTTCTTTCTCCTCTGGTGACTGAGTCCACTGAGCAGTCTGATGGCCACACTGGGGTTCAGGTCCTGCTGTAGGGTGGACATATTGCCTTGCCTTTTCTCCTTACCTGCTACCTCATTTTAAGATGCTTCCATAGGCACGAAATGGAGCACCATGACTAGACAGATGCATTCTAAACCTATTTATTAACCACCTCTGTGGCAGTCCTCGTTTCCCTTTCAGGAGTGAAGTATGTGTCCATTTCTCTTTTCTAGCAGTTTGTCTTATTTTGCATCTTTCTTCATGCCTGCAAGCAAGTTAAAATGCCCTTGTGCTGAAAGTGCTGGGGAGAATCCTTCACAATTCAAGCACAGGAAATTCTGGCACCTTGTTTTTGCAGTTTGTAATGTTGTTGTTTTACCTAGCATCTGAAAAGTAGGCCATACTGATGGGTTTAGAGTCCTGGAGAAAACATCTTAATGAGGGAATGCCTAACATTCTCTTCTGCCTCTTCAAAAAGCACTGCGAGTATAATTTCACAGCCCTTCTACCCCATAGGTATCCAGAAGTTCACTTGGCAAGGGCAGAAATGCCTTGCTTCCTAAGGCTTGCAATTTAATCGGTCCGAATAGGGAGGTTAAATCTCTTTAGATGTCACGGATGTGTATGTATGCATATATGCCCACCAGGGCACTCACACATAGAAACAACCCAATATGGCTAAACAGACAGGAGTGTTTAGGGATAATGACCTGACCCTATTGGGGCCACAGAGGTACGGTGAGGGAGGAAGCCTCTCTCCTCTGCTTGCTAGTGGAACTGATATGTCTGGAAAGGGAGGGGAGGTGGCAGCCTTGTGCTGTCTGTGCCGGTGGAGAAGCTTCCATTGAAGCCAGAGTGCTGCTGGGGGTAAGCCTGAGCCCATTGCAAAATCCCTGCTGCAGTGTGAACCTCTCTCCTCAGTGCAGGACATTGCATAAAGCTACCATCTGTCCTAATGTGATGTGTGTTTTTAACAGCACCAGCATCCACAGTGAATTTATAGTGATTTTTCATTTAATCCCCTTGGCATGGCTTGCTAGTTGTTTTGCCTTCAAATAACATAGCAAAAGGAAATTTCCTCCATGTTCTCTGTCGCTGGTCCTGATTTGGATCTGACATTCACACCATTTGGAGAGGAGTGAGGGAAGAGAGTCATTTTCCAGTTTCACTGCTGCTCTTTTTTTTTTTTCTTTCTTTCTTTTTTTTTTTTTTAAGAGGCAGGTGCTGAGGGATTGTCATACCTGGATCACTGTGTTCAGGAGTGAGTTACTGGTCTAATAACACCTTCTTTGGCATTGGCCAGAGGAAGCTATTTCAGTAAAGCAGAGAATGGCAGTCATTCTATGCAGAGAAAGCAGTAAATTGCAGCATTGCTTGAAGAAAGAGAAGTGAGACCTCCAGGCTGAACTGGCACAGTAGCATTTTGCAGGACCTGCTGTTTTTAGCAGCAAGTCTCAGCTTTTGACTTAGAGGGCCACAGGGCAGGTTGTACGCAGAAGAAATTGGATCTGGGATCATGAAGCCTGACTTAGCAAGCACAGCTTTTCCGGGCTCCCCTGGCTTCCTTTGTCAGAGTGTTAGTTTGCCTCTCATGGAATATCTTTCAGCTCTTTACTTACACCCTTTGGGAAGCAAAAATATAGATTGCATATAGTGCACAGAGAGTGGAAAAGAAAAAAAAAATCTTCATGCAACCTAGTCGTCTTTTCCACATCAAAACACCTTGGTTGCAAAGCTTGTCAGTAGCTTTTGTCATTCTCTCTGGGCAAAAACACACTTTCGTCTTTCAGAATGAGATAAAGCTTTCATGTCTAGCCAGCTTGGTGAGAAACATTGAGTACATACAGATGGTTTCAATTCTGCCTAGATTCTTGCGTTTCTCCATAGCTGGCTCTAGCTTTCCCGATGTTCATACCCAGGAGTGTCAACAAGGGGTCGTTAGTAGAATCAAGACTGTTGAAATTTGGCCCCTCATCCTTGAGTTTTTGATTCAGTGGTCAAGACCACTGCAGGTACAGGGCTGTATCAGGGCTATCCTAGCCAAAGTAGCTGGGAAAGGGAAGGGTACCAGCAAGACTAAAAAGTTGTTCCTGCCTTTATATTTTTCAGAAAGTTTGCAGAATACTCTGAAAGCATTGAAATACCAAATATTGTTAACAGGAACAGCTCTTTTCTGAATCTGTGAAAAACATGTAGTTGCTTGTTGATCATTATCATAAATTGCATTATATTCTACTTCTCAGTATTTTTCATTAGAAGATCCCAGGGCTCAGCTGCAAATGTAATGCCCACATCTGCAAAAAGTTAAGCAGCCCATCTGTATTCACAAGCTGGTATCTGTTGTTTAATCTCTGTTACATTGCCTTTATATAGTTTCCATAGGTTGTTCCATGCCAGACTGCTACTGTTCCATCCAGACATCCTGGCTTCAAGTCGCCATAAGCTTCTCTTGGCCTGAACAGGCTGTTTGCCTCACTTTTTTTTTTTTTTTCCCTTCCCCTGCCCCGTTTCAAGTACTTTTTTCCCTTTCCATAGAAGCTGGCCTTACGCTCGGTGTGCTGTAAGCACTGGAGCCAGTCCTCACTGCTCTGGAGCAGGGCACACCTTTTATTAGAGCACTGGCTTTGTAGGCAGGGTGAGTTTATAGACCCTTTCCTCAGGGACCCATCGTACTTAAAGTGAAAATTATGCACAGAGATACTGTAAAGATTTGGAAATCCCAGACATTCTTACCTTTACTAGCATGAGTATGTGCAAGGCATGGAAAAGTCATACATGGCAGTTACCTTTCCCTGCTGGCCCCTAAGGACAATATGTTCCTGTGCCCGTCGAAGACCTCACGGCCTTTGTGTTTCCACCTTCAGTGGCTGAGGGAATGCTCTGGCTTTTATAAGAACTGGCTACCTCCACAGTGTGTCCCCGTCAATGCTGTGCACTGCTAGGTGCTCTGCTTTTCCTTCCTTCCCACTTCCAGCCTTAGTTTCAGCTTGGAAAACCAGCTAGCCCTAGGCAGCAGCCAGCTGGTTTTCTTTTGTGCTCCGTTTGAGTGGATGCCATCAAAGTTTAACAGGCCTATTCTGTTATCATTGTCACCTCCTGTGGATTTTAGTTCAACTTAGAGGCAGAAAACCTCAGAAAAGAAAATACATTTAAAAAAAAAAACAAAAAACCCACGGAGAAGGTATGAGAGCCTCTCAGATCTTGGAGTCCTCCACTAACACTGGAGCCCTCAGTATCAAACAGAATTCATAAGCTTCACTCAGACACATTATCCACGTAGTCATGGCAGCTCACCATCCGCTGGCACTGTTATGACTTGATCTGGGGTACAAACACTCATTGGCACTCCCAGAAAGGGGAAAGCGTGTGTGCAGCGGGTGCCAATGCAAGCAGCATCCTTTGGAGAAATGACTGTGGAGCTGCCTGTGGTCATGGAAACCACTCATGCCTTCCCTCCCCTTCCAGCACGGCGAGACAGAACGGTTTGTTCTTGCCATAGCTGCCTTGTGTGCAGCCCGAGCTCCTGGGAAGCCGAATGCGGGCAGCCTTTTTTGCTGCGCCGCGCTTTCAGCGGCAGGCCACATACAGTTAACAGTCCTCCCCACACCCCACCAACACCCCTTCAAAGAGAAAATTAGATCAAAGTTTTATCAGTTCGCTGTGTTTGAGAGTAACACATGCCAGGATTAATAGTTCTCAATTTTTCAGAAATATTAAAATTTGCTCTCTATTGTCAGGACAATAAATCTTTTAGCCTGCAAGTTCATCTTGCTCTGAGAACGACCAAGCGATTACTGACCCCAATTACACAATTAAATCTTTGAAATAATACTGTTTGATATTAAACAATTACATTTCTCATATGAAAATATCACCATTCTCTTGCCAGCTAAGAGAGTATTAATAATGTATCTACACAGATTCTATTGTGTGTTAATAATGAATGTCTACAAAACCTTATAGGACGTTAATACTGCATGTACCCACAAAGCTCTATAGGATGCTAATATCCACCCACAAGGCCCTAGGAAATGCAAATAGTGAATGCAAAGCAAGGAAATGGGATTCCCTATCCATTCTAGTCTTTAATACAGCAGTCTGCTCTGAGCAGTGTGAGCAGTGTAACATCACAGGAAGACAGAAGCAAAGTGCGGTCAGATGCTTGTGAGGATGAGGAAAAGGGCCATGTGTATAAGATGTATAAGAGTGGTAACCATCAGAAGTGATGTTTGAGATCCAATAAGAACCAGAGGCTTCTGGCATTGACTTTGCTGGGATTTGGTGTGGAGAGTATGAGAATATCTGGCGCATAACCAGGTCTAGTGATAGAGCAAAATGGAAATGTGGAAGGTACGCTGGTACGTACGTACGTTGGTACACTGAGCAGGAAACCCTTAATGTGCTTGCAAAACACAAGCATGGCAGTCTGTTCTGGTCTCTGGATGTAATTAATAATTGAAAGCAAGAATATCGCACAGGGAAAGGAAAGATGGAAGCTGTCTCAAAGAACTTAAGTGTGGAGATGTGAAATAATGCCTGAAAAGATGGACCAGGAGTCTCATTGCTGGCAGCAGTTACAACCAGCATGGATTAAGTTGTAAGAAAAAAACACAGAAAGGAATGATAAGGGCCTGGCTCCACTGGCGCTGGGCTGAGTGACTGAAATGGTTACTGCTGCCTGTGCTGTCACTGGTTATGCCATGGCTGCATATTCTCACAAATCCTAGTAGCAGCGAATGCTGGTTAACAAGCATCCACAGAATTTTCACAGAAATATTTACCTCCCAGTTGCTCCAGGATATTGAAATACATCTCTGAACCTGATGTAAAAATAAGCAACTGCAGCATCTTGCTGGATGACAATAACGTGCCTCTGCAATCGCACACCAGAAGCTAATAATTCAAAGCCACAAAATGGAGGTTGCTTAGTAGTTATGGAAAGGTGTACTTTCTTTTTTTATACTAGATCCTGAGCACTGCAAGCAGAGAAACGTCTCTCTTTAGTGCCAAACAATATTTTAAAGTTGCACTGCAGGAAAGCTGCCCTACAAATTGAATTGTGTTAGAGCAGGCAAGGTGTCCTGCTGCCACGTGTTCATTCCTATAGACAGCACTTTCTGCTCCTCAAGCAAGCAGGACCTGCCTGGCAGGGCTCTTGGTTGTGCCATTTGGCAGGCTGGCAGCATTATGGTTGGTTGGTGCACACCTCTGTGTCCCATGCTGGATGGGGCCCTGCAAGACAGGCTGCCAAATGCACACAGAGTATTCGGGGCACAGCAGTGTTTGTATGAGAAGTGACTTTAGAAAACATAACCCCTGACCGATAAGAGTCAGAATAGCAAAACAGAACAGAAGAATAAAATGAAATGAACCTTCAGACAGGTCCCTTAGGAATAGACTGGGGCACTGGTTAACAAAAGAACTATTTGTTTCCACGATAAAACACTCCTTTTGTGTTTTCTTCTGTATGTATTGTAGTGAGTATATTGACTGGCAGGAATGTTCATGGGAGCACTGAATTTTATGTAAATATTGGAGACTATTTGCAGGAGGCAAATTTCGAACTCATAAAAAGTAGTATTCTCTATGGAAGCCTGATCCTAAAGGTTACTCAAAAAACAAAAACATACAGTGGGATTTACTGAATATATTTCACAGAAACGTATCTAACTCAGCTCCGATTTTGAATATCGACTATCTGGGGACAGTTTGTGGACAAACAAGGTACTGAGAATTATTTACTGAGACAAGTCAGCAAATAATTGCAAATGACAAATAAATTTGAGAAAATTACAAACTGCTTGTGGACAGTTCATGAACAGAAGCGAGGCAAAATTAATCAGATAAATTATTCACAATGAATGAATCTCTCAGCTCTAATTAAAACTCTGTAGGGTATTAATAATACATGCTCACAGAACCACAAACAGAATCTTATAACCAAAAGGATCCATCTGTGTCTGCCTCGCAGACCTTCCCATCCTAGAAGGGCAAGCTGCTGTTACCATCATGTCTCAGTATCTTGTTGTGTTTGCATGCTGATGCTGCTTGCTGCTGATAAAAGCCCTCTTTGCAGGCGGTATGTGTGGTTAGTGTGGTAGGTTTCCCACAGATGTTTGTGGTGCAGAGGATCTGTTCCTTCAGAGTTCTCTTTGCTCTTCCAGCCCTAGGGGGATTCCTAGGGAATATGCATAGTATTACCACTGCTTATCTGAAGTCCTTAAGGTTTTTCTTTCATGAGTGTTGCAAATGATTTTGAAAATGATTTAGAAAATGATTTTTTTTTTTTTTCCCCCCAAGATATGGATACAAACAAAGACCTAAAGGCTTAATCCTGAAGATTCTCACAGTGGGAACTCGGCTAGCGCAGAGTTCCCTGCACCAATTCTGCCAGTGCCCCCAGAGGCTCGCAGCCCTTTGTATTGGAGATTGGGACTCCCTGCACAGAGGTCCACTGTGACCTGGTGTGTGCTGCCTGCTTAAAGGAAGCCTTATCCTAACAGGAATATTTTGAGGGGCTTGGTCACTGTGCATAGCAGGACTCTCTGCCATGGGCAAGGAGCAAAAGCCCAAGGCATTAGGCTGAGTGATGGTTGTTCTGCCTGTTGAGAAAATGCCAGCAAAATAAGGAGACTTGCTCTTCCTCCCTCCCAGACTTGTGTTATTTAGCTCTGTTTTTGGTATAAGTACATCTTCATACTCTGAGGAACTTCCCAAACCCATTCCCCCTGCCCTGATTCCCTGTCTTGCAGTCAAGACCTAGTCAATCAGAAAATTGTTTAATACTTCTTTTATTCCCAAGAGATCTCCTGGCCTTCTGTGTTCCCATTCATCAGCTTCTTTCCTACCAGCTACCCCCACCCCTCCTGTGTCTTTTATCTGCCCAAACCCAATCACTCTTTCCCTCTTCTTTTTTCACTTGTCAAAAGGAATCAGAATTCAATATGAGCAAGCTGCAAAATATCAGCATTAATCCCCTTGTTCTCGTGGGGCCAGTGCCATGAGTCCCTGGGTCCCCTTATCGGCACCAAACTGTATTTCACCAGCCAGAACCCTTTTGATAGCATAAATACCTGCCATGCAGGTGTCTCCAGCTGACAAGATAACACATTATCAATCATATATCCCTAATTTATGCAAAAAGCCCATCTCCCTTCTGTTTATTTTATCTCATGGTGGATGAAGAGCTGGCGAAGGGAGGGGCCGAAAAATTAAATCCTTTCTGTTCCCATACACTCTTAGAGCCAAATGCCACATCTCTTGCCTATCCACAGCAAAGGCCTTTCTCTCCTGTAATTCACTTATTAGCAGTTATGCGGTGATGGTGGCTCAGAAAAGTGCTTAAGCAGTAATTGTCAGTGGAATCACATTCAGCTTTGTAATAATGCATGGTTCCAAAGTAGGCACTGCAGAAACTCCTCCATCAGAATTACCTGCTGGAGTGTTGCTTACACTCATCATAGATTATTCCAACCTGGAAGGGATCTATAAGGATCATCAATCTAACACCCAGCTCCACAAAGGACCACTTCAAATCCAAACCCTATGTCTGAGAGTGATGTCCAAAACACTCCTTGCACTCTGGCACTCAGAACCGTGCCCACCGCCCTGTGGTGCAGCCCCTGTCCTTCACCCCCAGCTGCCCTCCCCTGACACAGCTCCGTGCCGTTCCCTGTCGCTGTCACACAGAGCAGAGCTCAGCGCTGCCCCTCCGCTCCCTGTGAGGAGCTGCAGCCGCCATCAGGCCTCCCCTCAGCTCCTCTGCTTCGTGGAGTTGGTCATTTCCTGTCCCTGCAATTTGTCAAGATCTCTCTCCAAGGCCTCTCTGCCCTCCAAGGAGTCAGCAGATCCTCCCAGTTAGTGTCACCTGCAAACTTAGTATACCTTCAAGTCCATTATCCAAGTCATTGATGAAAACATTAAAGAGAACTAGCCATGAAAATGAGCCCTGTGGAAACCCACCAGTGACTGGCCACGAGTCTGATGTAAATCCATTAATTACAAACGTTTGAATCTGGCCTGTCAGCCACTCGTTCACCTATGGTTTTTGTCTGCTGTATATTTGTCCAAAAGGATACTGTGAAAAACAGTATGAAAAGTTTTGCTGAAACCCCCAAAGATTACATCAACTGGCCTCTCTTGTTCAGCCAGAGTGGTAACCTTCTTATAAAGGAGGTTCAGTTGGTTAAACAGGTTTTTCCCCTTGTGAACTCATGCTGGCTGTGACCAATGACTGTGTTGTCTTTCAAGTGTTTTTTTCAATAACTTCTAGAATAATCTCCATAATTTTGCAAGGCAACAAAGAGAGAGTGACAGACCTGATGTAGGAGGAATAAGATGTTCAGGGTACATCTTGCTCTTCACTGGCCATCCTAGGTGCCCACTGCGGTCATAAAGGAGGGCAGGACCTTGTCTCTGTTAATCATAGAATCATGGAATCATAGAATGGCTTGGATTGGAAGGGACCCCAAGGATGATCAAGTTCCAACTCCCCTGCCACAGGCAGGGCCACCAACCTCCATATCTAATACTAGACCAGGTTGCCCAAGGCCCCATCCAACCTGGCCTTGAACACCTCCAGGACGGGGCATCTGCAGCCTTTCTGGGCAGCCTGTTCCATCACCTCGCCACTCTTTCTGTAAAGAACTTCCCCCTGACATCCAATCTAAATCTTCCCTCCTCGAGCTTGAAGCCATTCCCCCTTGTCCTATCACTATCTACCCGAGTAAAAAGTTGATTAACCTCCTTTTATAAATACTCCCCCTTACAAATACTGGAAGGCTGCAATGAGGTCTTCTTGCAGCCTTTTCCTCTCCAGGCTGAACAAGCGCAGATCCCTCAGCCTGTCTTTGTAGAGGAGGTGCTCCAGCCCCCTGATCATCTTCATGGCTTTCCTCTGGACCCTCTCCAGCAGCTCCCTGTCTTTCTTGTAGTGGGCACCTCAGACTTGGACACAGTACTCCAGATGGGGCTTCAGAAGGGTAGAGAAGAGAGGGACAATCACCTCCCTCTCTCTGCTGGATGCCCCTCTGAACACTTGGCTGGCTCATCTTTAAGTTGTGAAAGCACTCTGTGCTGGTAGCTTGCCTTCCTCCTGTGACAGCCCCAGATGGCCATTGCCTGCTGGGGCTCATTGGCAAGGGTCTGTAGGACAAGCAAATTTGGCGACAATTCACAGCTCTTTTAGTTGTGTCCTCCAACACAATTCAGCCTCATCAGCAAGGTAGGTACAGTGTGGGATGTGCATGAAATAGCTTTCTTTACTTCATGCTGCAGAGCAGAGTAGGACTAAAATTGATCTTAGGGGAGAGGGATGAGGAAGGGATATGCAGCTGTGATATGCAGTCTGTGGTGTTGGGGGTTTTTATGCCTTTTGTTATGTTCTCTGGACTCCGTAAAGTTAATGGCACAACTTCCATGTCTGTAACAGGTATTGGTATAAAAATGCCTTTAACCAGTCTAGTTTGTTTTGTTTACTGTAGGGAACTATGCTTTTATAGTAAAAGGAGCCAGTACAGGTCTAACAGTTACTTTGTTTGAAATGCTTGGATAAGATTTCACTGACTGAAATAGTCAGACCTGTTCACAGTACTGAGTTGACCAGCTTGACCTTCCACTGAAGTCTGATCTCAGTGGTAGTCATCATAAGCAAAGATCCAGTTTAAAAGTCCTAAAAAAAAAGTAAGTAAGAATGAATGGTACTTAGTAAAGGAATGGAGATGCAGTACCATTTCCATTCCTGCAAGGTGGCATTTTCTCTGCTCCGCAGCACCCTTGGTTCACAGAGTGGCTGATGATGTGTGGGGAAGGAAATAAGTAGCAAGAGCAAATGACCTCATAGGCAGCAAAGAGCTTGGTTCCCATTGCAAATGCCCTTATTAGGATGGAAAAAGGTAGGAAACAAAACAAAACAAAACAAAAGGCAGAAAGAACACGGCAGAAGAACGCCTGGAAAAGATGTCTTTTCTGTTGTTTCCACAGCATCTGTTCCTAAAAGGGGTTGTGGTTCCTTAAACGTATATTTAACCCTATTGTTGCAAGCCTTTTCTGTTCACTAATAAAGGAAGATTCTAAAAACAACAGTGAGCCCAGGTGTATCACAGGGCAGTATTTATCTTGGTCTCTAATCTGTACTTGAATTGTAATGTGCTTGGAGCAGTGACTGTATCTTTGGTCTTTGTGTGTGCAATACTTATCGGAGTGGATTTCTGTTCCGCAAGTGCAGCTCCCATGTGCTGCCTCAATACAGAAAATTAGTGATGGTAATAAATCACAGCCAACACTGATCCTGGAAAGACCAGTTGTGTGGGAGAGGAAAAGAACAGTGGCTGTTAAACCTAAATCATAGATGTTCCTGTACTCTCTTAAAGTCTTTGTCCCCTTTCAGTGTCTGTCCTTGCTACTTATTAAAAAGTAAAATGACTCCTTTAGGATGAAGGCTTGTTCTGTTGGTACTGAAGATCCCAGCTTTAAGCTCTAGGGACAGGTGTGGCGTCTGCCATCACTCACAGTGCCCGGAAATCAAAATGCTTATGCCTGTTATGTCAGTGAGAGTGTCTGTCTCTCGCTGACAAGGGAGTCAGTTGACTGGTGGACTTGCTATAATGAATTAGCTAGCTGAGCCAGTGTCCCTTTTCTAACCATCATGAGTAATTAGTATTCTGTGCCATTCCAGTCCTTCCAGATGCAGGAGTCCCCACCTTTGCACTGAGGCACTATGGGGAGATCATCTGTATCTCTGGACCCTCCAATTTTCCATGTAACAGCTGATATCACTCTCCAGACCTCTACCTCCCATTCACCCTTGGGACCTCTCCATAAAGACACCTGTCTTACTCGATTAGGACTGTTCCCTGTGGGGACGTGGAGATGTATGGATCATGTCTACTGCAGTTTCCATCTCCAAACTATGACATGTCATTGATCAGCATCTTCCTGCTCTTGTGTCTCTCTCTCAGTCATTAATGACCTTGATGGACACTTTACGTTGTACTGCCATGTTTTCCCAGCACTGAAAAACGTGCTGGTGATGCAATCAGAAGCCTTCTGTTTCTTCTCCTTCACTGAAGTTTATGTTATATCCACACTGTGAGAGAACATTAGCATGAATGAACATGATGGAGGGTTATAAAGTTTTTATTATCACAATTTTAGGCTGTTCATCTTATAAGTGGCAAACTAACTCCTTGGGAGGGAAGAGTGTTGGGAAGCACTTGCAGAGCAGTTTGGGAAGGAATCCCAGTGGGGATGGAGGAGATGAAGGACAAGGGAATTTGTGTTGTTCATAAAAGCAAAATGAAGGTAGTTTGCAATAATCAACCCTCAGCTACATGCAGGTAGCGTGAAATCGTCGTCTTGACGTGGCCTAACAATGGAGAACCATATTTAGCCTCTTACATGCACTAGTTTGGTCTGGATAATACAATTAATAAAAAGTTGCTTGCATAGTGCCCAGGATAGCTGCCATAAGCGTGTGGATGTTCTCTGGGCCTGTGGATGAATATGCTCTGGATGTGTAAGCGCTTTTCTCTTATTTACTCCTCTCACCCTCCTCCCCTTTTAAAAAAGACAATTTCTGTGCATCTTTCCCTGGTCTCTGGACTGTGACTTTCAGACAGTTTTCGATAAGTCTGTGTGGGTGTGGGTTGTTTTGTCACTTATTACCTGGGCACTGCAGAGCTCGCTGAGTTTAAATTTATGTGTTCCGGCTTTTATTGCCGTGCCACTTGGCTCTTTTGAATTATCTCAGTCACCAAATGAATTTTATAGTCCACTGGGGGCTGTCCATGCTTGTTAAGGTGATATTTCCATCTCCAGCGTGCTGTGGAATCTCATCTGCCACACAGCGATCGCTTCTGCCGCCAGCTGCCTATCACTTCTTCAAGAAGCACCCCCTGCTCCTCGGAGACTCAGGCAGTGGCTGGACGAGTTGTCGCAGGGCTCCTGGGAAAATGCACAACTCACAGCAGGACACTGCTTTTGCTCAAGAAGGAGGCGTTTGATGCTGTTGCGTTGTTGGGTCATACCAGCTGCTTGCCCCTGAGCCCTATTTCAGGTACACCCCCCAGTAAAGAAGGATTATCAAGCAGAGAAGGTGGTCCCATGGTTCGAGATCCATCCTTTTGTTTTACCGGAAATTGTTTCCTCTCTCTCTTCTAGAAGTGGGTCTGATATTATGAACCCCAGTGTCACTTTAGTAAAGTTGTCATAGTTTCAGGGGCATTTTGAGAGTTTCCCATGCCTTGCATCAGGTCTCATAGCACAGCAGATCTGTATGGTGGCAAAGGTATGAGTGCAAGCGAGGAATTTATTACTCTGCAGTGATGAATGCTGTGGGTTTGATACAGTGCTGAAGCGTGAGGAGTTGTCCAAGGACAGACCTAATGGCTTGTGCTCCTAGAAGAGATCACAACACTCTCCCTCTCCATCTCTGCATCCAGAAGACTCTTTCCCAGGAGACTTCACCTCCTCCCAGTGCCTTCTTAAGGACCCCTACAAGCACTTGCCATGTCTGTTTAGATTGTCTCCTAATGACTGTTTCTGTCTTGGAACCTTTTACCTGTTTTCTCAGGGACCATTGGCAAAAAGCAATTTGTATGTCCCTCGTGCCATTTGTTGGCATGACTGATAAGCAGCCCACGTATGGCTTTACCAGCAGCCTGCAGCTAGAGAGATCAGCTCTGTTTTTCAGCTACAGTATGTTATCCATCACAGTGGCAATACAATGATTGTTCTTCAGATGAGGAGGTTCTTGCATTTTTGCCCTGATCCCCTTAACAGAGCTCCCAGTGGAGTCAACCACTAGAAGATAACTTGCTGCTTTCGTTTTCCTGCACAAAAGGCTCTTTGATGGTATTTCTCAGTGAGTCTCTGCTGGACTCTATGTGATGTTGTTTCCTTTCTCCACTCCTCCATTGTAAACTACCAATCAGTGATATATTGCAGCTGTTTTCATGATTCATTTTCTTAAGCCTGTCGTAAGGCTAATTGGTTTTCAGTTTAAGTCCTGGATCTTGCAAATTACAGTGTGTGGGCACTTTGTAGGATCCAGGCCCCAAATTTTCATTCCCTATTGTCATTAGCTGTGCTAGACTCTGCATTAATCCCTCTCCAGCTAACTGTCTTCATACAGCAATTTAACTGCTTCATATTAACCTAGTGTACCTCTTCCTGCTGATTGTGCTACATTCCTATGTCACCCTTGTGAGCATCCCTTGTATCCCTCCCACTGAGTGCAAATAAAAGCAAATTATAAATAAAATCAAGCTTAAAGCTACACTTCTCCTCCCTTTCTCCCCATTCTGTCCTTCCAAAAAAAAAAAAAAAAAAAAAAGCAAACAAAAAAAAACACAGCAAACCAAAACAAAACATTCCTGTAAGGAGTTATCATGTCCATCATTTAACTAAACTGTACATATCTAGTGTTTTTAATCTCCCCTCATAAATCAATCCCTCCAGGTCCTTATCTAGTTCAGCCGTCTGGAAATTAAAAAAATAAAACAGATATCACAGTAGGACAACTCTGAAATGTCTTTTCTGGGGAGGGATTGAGTGGTAGCAAATAATACTTTGTATTTTATAACCCCTTCCATCTAAGGATCTCAATGTACTTTGCAAACAGGAGTGACTTAAGGGGTCACTGTGTCCCCCGTGAGGCTGGAAAGTCTTGTCACAAATCTGTGTCAGGTAGCACCTGTCTTTATGAAGCACGTGCAGCTGCTGGAATTGCTCTGCCTCTGCAGGGATTGAAGTCATTTTTTCCTGCTGCAGGAAATTAGCTTCTACCTGCTTCAGTTGCAAGTGAAGAGGAGGCTTCCCATTAGGAGCAGAAGGCCTCTTAGGGAGATGTGAAATACTGACTTCTTTTAGTAAAGCTAACAGGATTAAATGCGTATGCATTTAATAAACTATGTATTTTAGAGGCAGGAAAAGTTAGACACAGAAAGACAAAGTGATACGTTCGGCATCATGCAGTGAACCAGAGACAGAGTAAGGAAATCTTCATCCATTGTTTTAACTGCAGAGCCATTCCCTTTTCTGCAAATAGCAGGAAATTTTGACTACTTGTGGCCAGCAGCATGAAATTTGGGCTGTACATCTAGGGATTCAACAGAATGGCTTTATCAGAAACTCCAGATTTGCTTACAGGCGCCAAGGGAACAGTCTTTCTCAGGAGATTTCCACTGCTTCCTGCTTCAAGGAAGATTGTTTTCAAGGAATAGAAGAGCAGCTGTCTTTCTGGTGGTATCTTGCCATTCCACACTGTCCTTACAGCCCCCAGAAGGCACACTGGCCTGCCCTCAGATGAGATAGCAGAAGGTACCAGGTTTTTTTCAGGTTTGACTGAATTTCTGAATGTAGGCTTGCATTTTTTCTTCTCTTGCCCTTACTGCTCCAACCCATCCCCAATAATTATCTCTCAGATTCATCCTTTCCCTCCATCCCGATTCTCCTTAACTGCTCATTGAGATTAGGAAACATCCTTTTAGTCTCTCTCTCTCATCCTCATTAAATCTCCTTTTTATTTTTTTTTTCTTTATCTTCATCTTCTCCTTCCTAGACTGTCACTAAATTAAAAAAGAAAAAAAGTAAAGAAAAGCTCTTTAATGTGTTTAAAAAAAAATCTCTTTGAAAATGATACCGTCTGTGTTGCTTCTCTCTCTCTGTCTCTCTTGCTGTATGTGCTTATTTATTTATTTTTACAGACTGAACTAAAACTGGCTTATTGATAAAAGCCACAGTGGCTGCTGTTTGCTGATGATTAGATGCAAAGAAGAGGCCTTTCCATGCTCAGATAGGTAAATATGTAAAAGATGTTATTTAAATTGAAAGAACAGGATGATAGTTTGCATTCCTCCTCCCTCCACCACCACGTGTCACAGGCACAGATGTCCAGGAAAAAGACTGGACTAGAATCCAAAGATAAAAGCAGAGTTTGCCCACAAATGTGCACTTAACCCCAGGCACTGATTCCAGAAACTGCTGATGTCTCCAGGCCCTTGAGAGATGTTCCTCTTACTAGCAGACTGCAAATTACAGCATCTCAACCCTCATGGTTTCCATTAGTCAGCCCTAGAAAGGAAATGGTACAGAAGAGCAACTTCTTACCCAGTATGAGCAGGATCAGGATGTTCTCTTTCAAAAAGAAAAGAAGAGAAAAAAAGTAACACTTCACTGTTTGAAATACTTGAGGATCAGTCCTAAACATCTTCTCACAATACCCTTAAGTTTAGAAATTTATAATCTGAATCAATGTGCTAATACTCAGAAAAGACTACTAATTCATCTTCACTCTAATCAGAATGTGCTACTATATGAGCATGTGTCCAGGTTACCTTTGTTCTCTCTCTCTCAAATACTAGGAACTATGAAACTGCAGGAGCTTTTGTGTTAGCTACATGCCCTTATCCAGAGCTGTGTGCCTATAGCAAGTCAAAGTTGTGCTCTTGCACATTTAGAGCTGTTGGCAAACAACTTACTGCAGGTAGCTTGCTGCAGTCACACTTCTGGTATTGGTAATGAGGTTGGTAACTCCTGGTTGCTCCACACCATCTGTGTGTGCCAGCTGCCTGGGCACTGACATGAAAGAGCTGGGTGTGATGGTGGCACATAGAATCACAGAAGCGTTGGTTGGAGGGGACCACTCATTGGGCCTCCGGCCTCTAGTCCAAACATCTCTCAGAGGGCCACATGTGAGGATCAAAATGCTATATCTCAGTCGGTTGATTTCCTCTTTCCCCCTCCTTCTCCTGCCACATCACTGCTGCTACCTCCTCAACACTCTGCCAGCACGAAGGCAGCCCTGGCTGCCTATCCAAGTCTCAGTTCCAGAGGCACATGAGGTAGCCTGTTGCAGAGCCAGTGTAGATCCAGATTTGCTAGAGCTTTTTAGTTCAGCTGTAATGTGCTTTTGGCTTATGAGCAAAACCTGCTTCAACCGTTGGGTACCGCTGCTGTAGAGGGCAAGGAACGGGTCCAACGCACTATGCAGCAGGGCCTTTTCTATGTCCATGCAAAGGCTCTATGGTGGAAGGTGTGTGTGTGGAAAAAGAAGAGAGCCTTTGGATAGTTGGGAAACATGACAAACTCTTGTTCTTCTAGTCAGTCCATTCTCTTGACTGAAGAGTTGATGACACAATTAAAAAGGTACATCATGACTTGACGAGCGCTGGCCTAGGAGAACATTGCTGCCTAGAGGAGACAGCAGTGAAGGTCTTTCATCTGGCCTGTGCTCGAACACATAAAAAATGATTTTAGAAGTAGAAAAAGAGAAAGAAAAACTACAAGTTAATAAAATCAAGAACTCAAAGTGAAAGAGCAAAGTCAGAAAAAAACAGATACGAGAAAGGAGAAACTCTGCATCATGGGGAAGGTCAATATGATTTATTTTCATGAGCAGGATCTAGACTTGGAAAGGTGGTTTGCATTTTTTTTCCCATGTGGTTACCTATAAGGAGGCATCTGGGTGAATCTATAATAACAAGTGTCAATTTTGCTGCGTTTAATGAGTGATGTGGTTTGTACTGGAAGAAATCATGTAATATACAAGCTCGCATTGCTGCACTGATCCGAGGAACTCAGTGATACTTTTTAGTTTGCCCTTCAGAGTGAGTAGGACTGGATTCTTGACAACATCAACAAAATGTTCTTGAGAATACAGCAAAGGTGCAAATGGAGAAGAGGAGAAGGGTTTCTGCTAGACCCGTGACCTGATTTCTGCTGGTAGCACCTTGTTCAGAGATAGACATCAGCCTTACTTTTGTAGTGGAGCCAAACAAAACTCACAGCATATCCATCTGCATTTCAAGCTGTATCATTATGAAGTTGCCTTTGAATTTTCCAGTTCTGTGTGATCCTGCTGCCCTTGACTCCTGTGGTAGAAAATACCAGTTTATATAACCAAGGGCTGTACCCTGTGCCTTGCTGTCTGGACTTACCTCAAAAAAGCCACAAGGCCCAGTGAAAACATGCATCCTATATCTTACGTCTTGGAAATGCTGCAGGCATTTACCAGATCATTCTCTGATTCTTCAGTGCTTAGTCACTAATTGTTATTCACTGCTCCCACAGAGCATTTTGTTTTTTATGACGTGTGTAAATGGCACATTTATTACCAAACAAGGTTTGAGAGTGAGAACAAATCTAGTTTATTCTAATAAAGTGAAAATTAAAACAGTGGGCTACACTATTGGAAATGGGAGTTATGCAAAATGAGACAGCAAAATGGACTGTTAGTTATCTATGTGACACTTTTCTTCTCTTCCCTGTTCTTTATTGAGGAGCTCTCTCCCAGCTTGGGACTGCTTGAACTGAGAGTGAATGCCAGGAGTTATTCTTCCTGAGTGAATAGCCTACATGGCTTATGGCCTTCCAGTATATAACCTTCCACCTTTAAGGAACCATGGCATGAATGTGCCTTTTCAAAGTGGCTCCTTACCTCACTATTCTCTCATAAGTTTTTTACTTATAACGGAGAGTATTCATTAATAGCATCCTTTCCCTTTCTGTTACACTGTTCAGATGATTTCATAGAGGAAAAGGGAGAGGGAGAGGAGAAATAGTTGGAAGGGACCTTCAAAGATCAAGTAGCACAACTGCCTGGCCACTTCAGGACTAAACAAAGGTGAAGGATCTCCAGAAGTATGGAGCATCTTCTAGAGGGTTTGATGACTTCCACGAAAAAAGGGAAAATGAATCATTCTCAGGTTTCTGAGAAAGTATCTCTTGTGCAAGCTGTTTTCTTCCTCTAATACCACTCCCGGTGGTCCCCAGGCAGAGCTGTCAAATGGTAAGTTGGTGGGACAGCCATCGTCAGGCTGATGGCAGTCCTCAGACAGAGGGGCTATTCGCCCCTGTGCTGTAACTAACAGTAGTGAGGGACACCAGGACGGATCCCTGTTGGGAAACTCCCAGTCATTCCGTATGAGAGATTAAAAAAAAAGATGTTTCCAGTGTTTCCTTCCTACATGCCTAGAGGCTGCTTCTGCTCCTGGCTCTTCAGCTTTTTGGCTGTTATTCTTTATATTATTTTGCTGTCTTGCTTCTTTGGATGGGAATCTCTGAGGAACTGTGATAGTCTCTACCCCTGTATGCCCATACAAGATCCAGCAGTTAGGGGCTTCACCTTTAGTGGGGCCGGTGAGCCTAAAAACAACCAAGCGTAGTGGTTGGGTATTTGCTGGGGTGAAATTCACATCACAGTGTTAGAAGGTTTCCAAGCTTCCTCAGAACTAGAAAGTGATCAAATAAAGAAGAAAAAATGCTAAATTAAATTAACATGAATAAACCTGAAAGTGTCAAAAAAACTGAAGGCAATGATGCCAGTCCCCACTGGCACATGGCAGAATGGCCTGTCTCCCCTTGCTACAAACGCAGGCCTGTCACTTCAGAGGGACATATGGCCCTTTTATTTCTCTGGCTGTCACCACAAGAGCAGAAAGACCACCCTGGAAGACACCATCCCTACCGCTGCCCTCCCCTTCTGAGCAGGAGAAGGGACAACCTGCCGTACTGTATCTGTTATCTCATGGGGAAGGGAAATTGAGGGAAGTTACCATTTTCCCACAGTTGGGGCATGGCCACAATATAGAGAACAGCACCAGCAGGGGCTGGCCATGGTTGGAGATGTGCAGCACGTCACCTGCTGTGAAGGCCTTGGGGGCCCCTCTGCTACGTGCCACTGGGATTGAAGCACTTTATTCTTTTATCAAAGAGAATTTAGATTGGATATCTGAGTCCCTTTAAAAACATAGAAGTCTTGATGTTCTGTGTTGCCAGTGTTTGATGTGGGAGTGTTGCAAGGGGCAGGTAGCGTTGGTTTCCTGGCCCCATCTTGCATTGCACAAGTTCTATGGCATGGTGGGGCAGAAGAGCCCAAGACCTACTGTGAGGAGCAGGTCCTTCCAGTGACCTTCAGCTGGACGGATGGGGAGTGCTTTCAGTTGTCAGAAAGATGAATGAGTAAGTAAAGGCTTCTTTAGATCTCTTAAAGGACTGTAGTGAGCCTTTTCCCATGGGAAGACATTATGAAAGCTTGAGCATTGAGTTATGGAGTTTGGCTTTTATGCTTCTGGTGACTGATGACTCATATGTTTGGCTTAGAAAGCCTTGCTGTCCATTTGCCTGCCACAACTTCCCTCAGTTTGAGCAGCAGTGCATCATTTGATATTCCTTTTTATGTACAGGTAATACGCTCCGTTATGTATAAGTACAGAAGGCACAATCACAAACTTGAAAGGCACTGGGTTTGCAGAGTGCTGTGGGAGGACCACGAGGGTGACCGAGTGTCAGTAGCTCTATTTTCGTAGTGTAGAGGGGAGATTTTTAAAGGGTTGCAGTGTGCCGCTGGGAATTTGGTGCTCAAGTTCCAGGTTTTTAAACATGCTGGTGTCTCAGTGGGTTTAAGCAGTATAGAAAGATGAAGGTAGCAGCTCTGGCAGTGCAGACTTAAAGACGCGATCCCATATGCTAGAGGTGGCAGGGAAAGAGGCAGCGGGATGTGACTGGAGGGGAAATGTGGAGGAATCTCAGGTGTGGTATCACTGGTAGAGTGGAGGAGGAGGCTGAGCTCAAAGTGAGTTCAAACAGGTGAAAAGGACAGACAGGCTGCAATTGCTGTAGGTTTTTGATAAGTGAGAAGAAGAAATTGAAAAGTCAAGAAATTGAAACTCAATCTGGTGGACACTTCAGAAACAACGGAGGGATGAAGTGGGATAGATGTGCTGTGACAGGATTTTGGGGTGAGGAGAGAGAATGCTAATGGTTATATTGTATACGCTTTGTGTGTCAGAGAAGCTAGGAAGAAATTGCAGTGTATGGAAGTGAGCAGGAACGAGCAGCCAGCCATGTCTCCCAGCTGTCAGGACAAAAAAGAAGGGCTGGGGTGCTGGCTATGTTGCAGAGTTGTCATCATCCCAAGGGACTGCCATCTGAAAGCCTCTCCATGGGAGGCTTGCTATTTCACCTGTCAGTACTGCCGTCTCTCCTTCTATACACTGAAGAAGTGGCCCCCAGGACTCAAGAGACCAGGCTGGGTCATAGTAGTTTCATTCCTCTTTCAGGCCTACCACCTTTCCAAAGGCTTCTGCTTTTCTGCACTCTGGGGAAATGAACTTGCTGGAGAGAAAGGGCACAGATATTGTGAAAACTATTTCAGTGGAGTTGTTTAATTGCAAAGGAGGAAATACAATTTGTAAGTTAAATGAAGTATCCTGTTTACAATTAAGAAGTGTAAAGAATGATCTGAGAGGAAACTGACATTTTGGCAGTCTGATGGCACAGTCAAAGCCACAGGAGATACAGCCAAGCATCTCAAAGTAGCAAAGGAAGCAATGGCTTTTAGAGGAACAGGAAGGCAATTCACTTTGTTTTCTTCATCCTGTGCTCTGCTAGACAACATGCACACAGAGGGTCACAGAAACTTAAGGGGCAGCTGAGAATGGCTATAGTATTACCACCTGTAAACTGAATTGCATCATCTAGTCTAGCACCTGCTCCCACCCTAACAAGATGAATGGGAAGGGTTTTCACATGAGGTAGTTAACATGTTTGCCTGTCTTTTGGTCTGTGTATTGCAACAGAGATATGCAGCAGGGGCTGGGTATTCCTTGTAGTGGTGGAGCAGGGTTGCTTTTGCTGTGTAGGTTTGTAGTATAGCCTCCAGGCTCTCCCCTGGGTGGTGTGAGGCTTCTGAAAAGTGGTCAGAAGGAGCTGGAATCTATGAAGCAATCACAGTAAGATGTTGGCAGCAGTAGCTGTCTAGCCAGTTGCTTAACTATTAAATAGTATGTCTGTACTCTCCTAGGACATTCTGCAGTAAAAATTAATAGTGATTACATAGTGATAATACAGTGGTTCTGATAATAGTCATATCAGCCTGTATGTAAAGAGATAAGAGCCAATACTATAAATACAGTAATATCTATGTGGAGAGTAGTGTTAAGAGCATCTCGTATAATAAATGCGGCTATAGTATTTGTAATGAACAGTGTAGTTCTTTGCCTATAAACTCTTTGCAGTTTTCTTGCAATTAACTTGCCTATTTTATTCCTTTCTCTGCACTGTTGTAACTGCATAAGGACACTTCAAGCTTTTTTTGCTTCTGAAGTAAGAAACTATGCTGAGCTGAGGAAGTGCCTGCTAATATTCACGCTAAACTTCAGAGCAGAGACTAAGGCAACAGGCACTTTCTCAGGACAGCCTCGTGCTCAGAGCTTGGAAGGCTTTTCTGGATTTCACTTCCATTAGTCTTTCTTTTTCTTGTACTATGCCATGAGAAAGCATGTTGAGGAAATGGATGAAAGCTTTTTAAGCTGACTCAATAAGGTTAAGTTGCCTTATTACTCAGTGTATGCACACTTAGAAGATTCACAACAGCTGTGTGAAGAAGTCCAGCCTCACTCTGGAGTACAGACATAGCAGAAAAACCCTTCTGTGTACCACACACTTGTGCCTCCTGCCTGTGGCTTCAGGGATGAACTTTGAGTTGCTCTGCACTTCCTCAGGGCTTAGTTCCAAGAGATCTATGCATCCTTTGATTGCCAGCAACCAAGGATGGAAGCAGAAAACTCTGAGGTTAGTGCTATCATAAGCTTTGGGGGTGTCAATGGAGGGAAAACCTTCTAAGCAGGCGCTGCCAGGGTTAGAGAAGTGGGCTACTATTTCAGGACATTCCTTCTCACTAAAAACACACGAGGGAGACTTTTTGATTCAGAAATTCTATTAGAAGTCACCTGTGCTAACTCAGGGTAGCTAGTTTTCTGTGGATTGCAATGTGTGGAGGGCACTAAGGTTTTCTCAGGCCCAGGTGGTTATGCTTTGAAAAAGATGGCACAGCATGTGGTAAGCTAACTGATCAGCACGGTGTGCAGGGATAAGAAGAGCAAGGTATCTTCAGTGAGAGGGAATAAGTCCTCAGGAGTGCAAGGGATTGTACAGCCCGGACCCTGCTGGTGGTGCTTTACACATAGAGGTAGCTGCCCAAAAGCTTGGCCGCCTTCTTGGCCTAACAATGAGATGTGCTTGTTGGGTGGCACTAACGGCAGACGCTGCCTGTAGACCCAAAACTTCTCCAGACTTACAAAATTCATGCTAAAAGACATTGGCCACAGCACTTGTCAGAAACCCAAAAGGATCCTGATAGCACAGACAGCTGCTGTGCTCGCCTGCAGGGCAGCAGTGACAGAGCAATACTTCTGAGCGGATAATGGGGACAGGAGTGGTGTGGGGGATGGTGAGAGAAATAGGCCACACAAATGCTCTAGGAACTTTCTAGAGGTGATCAGGATTACTGTCAGGTGTGATCTATTCAGCTGGTTGCTGTGCTGATGAGAGTGGGTGAGGTGGTTTCCTTAATTTGTTTACAACACCATTTTCAGCTGATATAAATGCATTACTTGCAAAATTTAAAATGGCGTGTATAGAGTTGCAATCAGATACTAAACTCAAAAATCTGACCATGTCTCTTTACCAAAGACAATCATAGAATGGTTTGGGTTGGAAGGGACCTTCCTTCAAGATCATCTAATTCCAACCCCTTGCTTTAGGCATGGATACCACCCTCTAGAATAGGTTGCTCAGAGCTCCACCCAGTCTGACCTTGAACACCTCCAGGGAGGGGGCATCCACAACCTTGCTGGGCAACCTGTTTCAGTGCCTCACCACCCTCATGGTAAAGAATTTCTTCCTAATCTCTAGTCTAAATCCATCCTCTGCCAGTTTAAAGCCATTTATCCTCACCGTGTTGCTGCATGCCCTTATAAAAAGTCACTCCCCAGCTTTCCTGTAGGCCACTTTTAGGTACTAGAAGGCCACTATAATGTCCCTCTGGAGTCTTCTCTTCTGTAGCCTGAAGAGCCCCAATTCTCTGTCTGTCCTCGTAGGGGAGGTTCTCCAGCCCTCTCATCATCTTCATGGCCCACCTCTGGATCTGCTCCAACAACTTGATGTCCTTTTTGTGTTGGGGGCTGCAGAACTGGACACAGTTCTCTAGGTAGAGTCTCACAAGGACAGAGTAGAGGGGCAGAATCACCTCTGTTGACCTGCTGTTCATACTTCTCTTGATGCAGCCCCGGATATGATGGGCCTTCTGGGCTGCGCACATACACTGACAACTCATGTTGAGTCTTTCATCAACCAACACCTCCAAATCCTTCTCCTCAGGGCTGCTCTCAAGCCTTTCTCTTCCCAGTCTGTGTTTGTGCTTGGGATTGCCCTGTTACAGGTGCAGGACTTTGCACTTGGCTTTGTTGGACTTCATGAGATCAACATGGGCCCATATCTTAAGCCTGTCTAGGTTGCTCTGATGGCATCTCTGGTGAGTCAACTGCACCGCTCAGCTTGGTATCATCAGCAAACTTGCTGGGTGTGCATTCAATCCCACTGCCCATGTCATCTCCAAGATGTTAAATCTGATCCCAGTACCGATCCCTAATGAATACCAGTTGTCACTGGTCTGCACTTGGACATCAAGCCATTGACCACAACTCTCTGAGTGCAGCCATCCAGCCAATTCCTCATCCAGCCAGTGGCCCATACATCAAATCCATCTTTCTCCAATTCAGAGACCAGGATGTCTTGTAGGACAGATGGATTATGTCAGTTGATCTTCCATTATCTACTGAAATTCTAAATCCATCATGAAAGGTCACCAAGTTTGCCAGGAATGATTTACCCTCAGTGAAGCCACGTTGGTTACCACCAATCACTTCATCTTTATTTTCCATGTGCCTTAGCGCCTTCAGGAGGATCTTCTCCATGATCTTGTCAGGCACAGAGGTAAGACTGATGGCCTGTAGTTCCCTGCACCTTCTTTTTTTTTTCCCCTTCCCGAAAGCAGGGATTGTTTCCCTTTGCCAATCAATGGGAGCTTCACCAGACTTCTGTGACCTATCAAATGCAATGGGATAGTGGCTTAGAAACTACTTCTGCCAGTTATCTCTGAACCTGTGAACGGATCACCTCAGGTCCCATGGACTTACGCTCCTTCAGGTTCTTTAGGTGGTCTTGAACCTGATCTTCACTTACAGTGGGCAGATCTTCCTTCTTCTACTTCTTTCCTTTGCTTTCTGCAACTTGGATGGTGTGACTAGAGCCGTTGCCAGGGAAGACTTTTAATAATCCCTGTCTTACTAGAGGGAAATCTTTCTCACTTCACAGTCATTCCTTACTCATGTAATCACTTTTTGGTAGTCTGTGCGTCTGTGAACAATTACTTTCAAGGATGAAGTATAGGAGGAGTGAAATTTCATCATAAAGTCTCTGAGACATCACTAAGAATTGCAACCACTGCCACTGAACTAGGCTGATGGGCTAGTTTCCCAAAAACAAGTTCAAATATCCCCCTAGTTTTATGTTTTTATTCCTCTTTTTTAAAATGTTTTGTTATTTACATGTTAGCAATATTGTATGTTTTATGAGGGCTGCCCTGAAAGTAATGCCTCCTATTTTATTGTGTTTGCCCATGATGTCTGAAGCGGATGTTGATGGTATGGCAGTAGAGTTTGAACCTTCCCACCAGCATTCCATTACAAGATGTTGCAATGCACCGAATAGCAGCAGAGGGGCAGACTGACAAAATGGCATCTGACCTGGAAGTGTGTATGAAGCAAAGATCTCAGAATCATGAATACCCGTGCATTACTGCAGAACTCCTAGGACTCAGAGTGCTCTGACTGCTATCCAGTATAGTGTTCTTTTTCTTTTTTTTTCCACGTTGACAGTGATGAAGTAGCAAAAGGAGGTCAAAGGACAATTGAAAGGGAATTCAGGATCTTGATAATGTGATAGGTGAATAATGGATTGGGCTCTATGTGTTACAGAAATGGAGTTAAATCAAACTGGTGTCCAGTCAGTGATGGTGTTCCGTATCAGAGCTAATTCTCTTCAGTGTTTTCATGAATATATTGGATGCAGGACCCAAAGTTATACTGTGTTTGTAGACAACGTTAAATTAGGAGGAGCTGCTGACTCCCTTGAGACCTTGCAGAGAGGTCTTAGCAAACTGGTGAGCTGGGCAAACTGGTGAACAGGCCAACCCTGTGAAGTTCAGCAAGAGCTAGTATGATTCTGCACCAGAGAAGGGGTGTGAGTCTATGTCCCTGTATCTATATACAGACTGGCAGATGAGAGGCCGGAGAGCAGCCACACATAAAGGGATCGGGGGTTCTGGTTGACAGCAAGTTGAATGTGAGACAGTGGTGTGCCCTGAGCCCAAAAGGCCATCAGTACCCTGTGGTGCATCAGGCCCAGCACTACCAGCTGGGCAGGGGGAAGGATTGTCTTGCTTTGCTCTGCATTGATGCAGCCTCATCACCAGAAGAAAATGGGGGAGGTCAGCAAGCAGGGGCCTGGAAAGAGAGAGAAATAGAAATTGCAGTCTCATTTTTTCTCTCTTCCCTATCTTCCCATTTCTCAGTCTTCTCTGTTTGAGGCTTCATGTCAAACACCTCTGTGCATGTTCCCCTCCCCACTCCCAAATCTCATCTCTCTTCAGAGCCTTGGCTTTAAATACGCACACATATATATGCAATTAAATGCAGGCTTTGACTTTTCGCCTGGGAAACTGGAGGGATAAGGTGAGCTAAGCTTTTAATTACGAGTACCCATTCTGGGAGGCAGGGAATTCAAGCTGACAGTATATGCTGCAGTGCTGTGCTTAATCCTATCTTACAGGGAAGGGAGGGAAGAAAACATGAATCTGCTGGAGAAAAGGTTTCCTGAGTATATAAAGAAAATACTGTTTCTTTTCGCTTTCCCTTTTGAACTTTTTTTTTTTTTTCCCAATGTCAAGTAGAAATTAGGCATTAAATACTGAGAATTTGATTATGGTTTTTATTAAGGTGAAAACATTAATGTGCCATGCTGACCTCTAGCATTATGCTGTTTGTGCTAGAATGGGTCATGTTCATCCAGGCTTCTTGCATTAACTTGGCTGGAGTCACAGTCACAGACACTGTTCTTTTGTTTGAGCGATTATCTTGGTGGAGACATGGACAGTGTACGAGTTCAGTGGCACTGCTTCCAAAACAAGCACATTTGAGGATGCTTGGGGAAAAAACAAAAGGTGTACATTTACATCCTACAAAGAAACTGCTAACGGGTTTTCCAGTGTTACAAAAAGTAAAAGTTGTTCTCTGCTGTTTGCCAAGTAAGCCAAAGTATGATGCATGGTCCTGTCTCATTCATGCCTCTCTTCTTTTTTTTCTCCTATTCCTTCCAGTTATTTGTCCCTGTTGGTTTAGGGTCAATAAACGGTCTCCTTGCTTAAGAGGTGGTGAGCCTACAGAAGGAGGTAGGATCAGGCCTGGAGCCAGGATAGTGGGTGCAAGTTACAGGTGAAGATTTGACTGAAGAAGAAAAACAGGATAGAAAGTGAAATGTGCTCACATAGCATCTCTGCTGAAGTGCTGGAAGGCATCACATCTATCTTGTCTTTGTGTCCTCCTTCTCCCAGCCTATGCTACAGCTTTGTCAGTCAAACTCTGAGTTCTTTGCAGCTGTCCATGTGCTATTTTCTGTAGTGTGTTTTTCTGCAGCTTGTGCAGGTGCCTCTGAGAAACCAGCCTTGTTTCAGGCTGGGACTGCTCTTGTTGCCACTACTAGCTATTACAAGCCCTTCCAATATTTTTCCTTCTCCCTTCTTTTTCTCTAGATTAAGTAGTTGCATGTCTATGTGAAACTACTGCATTTGAATGTCCGTGAAAGAGGAAGAGAGGTCTTTACCTTCCATATAGGAGTGTCAGTTATTCCTTTGGGGAAACTTCTCGCAGAAGGATACAGGGTGCCACGTACAGGGGCATAACATTCTTATAAAGGATTTTTAGATCAAGAGAATGTATTAAGGGTCGTTTAGTAGGAGCCTGTTAAGGAATGAGGTCTGGGCATTCAGAGAGCTGGTTAGTCAGTGGCACAGTGGAGTTCTTGTTTTCTTGTTTCCATGCTTTGGAGGGAGCTGGGCTAACATCGACTTTTCAGATGGGATTTTTCTTAATTTGAGTTCTTTTATCTGAACTTATGCAGAACAAGAACTGTAAGAATGAGTTTTTTGCTATAGACTGTGACCCTCTATGCAGCATAATAGCCGAGGCCTTTGCCTAGCCTGCTGTTAACTGGAAAACCTGACTGTCTTACTGATATGGAAAATCTCAAAATTTTGCTACTGCCTCTGAACATCCTCTGTAATACCATCATGTCTCCTGATTAATTTCCATAATGCAGTTTTGCCAGGTAGACCTCTGTAACCTTCTAGCTGACCTCCCTAACCTGCTTTTCCTCACAGGTTCCCGCTATTAAGAGCTGAATAATCCAGCCAAACCTACTGCCTTCAAACAGATTAATGGAGTAGCCTGACATTTATATAAGACGGATTCCCTTCTCCAAAGATATCATCTGTACAAAACCTTTATTTCTTGGCCTCAGCTCTACTTTCTTTTTTCTTTGTTATTTTTTTTAAGATGCCTCTTTTCTTTTGCTTCAATTCTTCAACTTAGAAAACTGAGTTGTATTTACACAGCTACAGCGTGTCACCTGTGATAAAGGAAACCTGTCCCAAACTAGCCAGCATTCAGTTTAGGATTTAACAGTCTGTATTAGATTCACTGCTCTAGGTAGACTTTTCTATGATACTTCAGTCAAGAGGGAAGTGTGACAATGAATTTGGTGGTTGCCTAATGAAGCAGGATCCATGGGGATCTGACAGCCAACTTGTGCAGAGGCAAAAAAAGCACCTGAAAAATTAAGACATTTCATAGCTTAAAACTAATAGTGTGTGCATGCATGTGTGTATGCATGGGGGACATCTCAAAAATGCTTAAAAGCCCAACATAGGCTTGTTGTACCTTCTGTGAGTCTTCTGATGTTTGGCTTGAAGAAAATTGTGAATCCCTTTGGTGAATAATGTTCTCAGTCTTCAGGATTGCCTTATTTCTCATGCCTTGAACACTGACAGTGTTGCCCAGCTTCACGAAACACAATACAGATGAATGCATGGAGGCTCTGTGATACTGGGTTAGTGCAGTGACTAGGAAGGGGGAGAGAAAGGCATAGATCGGTCTTGGAGAGGTTCCCTAAAGCAGCACAGGTAAATTTAGAGATTGGTTTTACTTGTGGGGAGGGTATCTTTGTTTATTTTTTCACCTGAGGGTTTGTTTCCTATTGCCTCCTTGACCTGCATTTTGGCAGATGGAAGGAATCTCAGCCCGGAGTGAAGTTTTCTTTTCTCACTTGGCTGTGCTGGTCCCGAAGGAAGGGTTCTACAAACAAGCAGCAGAAATAAATGCAGAGTGTCTTGGTGCCCTGCTTTGTGTGATGCTTGAAAGCTCTCTGGGGCAAAGTGGGACTGTGGGGGTCTGAGCTGAGGACCTCAGTCTGCCTCTCCCCCCACTTCTCCACCTCCAGCCGTGGCATCCCCTCCTGAGAGGCTTTTGTAAAGGAGCTCAGCATGGCCATGCTGGATTCAGCCCTCTGAATCAAACCACCTTCATAGCACAAAGCAGATCTGGAGAAGGCTTGCGTGAAAGCCTTTTGGGAATGGATTTGTGGAAAGAGGGAAGACAAAGAAGTGGGATGTAATAAGTGCACTGGGGAAGGAAGGACAAAAGAGAAGGGAGCTCTCTGATCTGTTGTCTGCTCAAAATACGCTGGCCATGGGCTTGCCCCAAAGGTGATGCTAGGGAGGTGAGCCTGAATGCACAGTTGGTATGTCAGGAGGATATGTCTGAAAGAAGCGTTTATTTAAGACAATCGTGATCAAATATTCATCACCTCTCACTCCCTCCATCCCACTACAGCTTCTTTCTTGCTTCTCTCAGCTGGAAAAGACTTCAGAGTAAAAGAGGGAGCAGCACTTAAATGCTTATTTATGTTGTCATTTCTAGGCATTTTATCAGGTTTCTAATGAAATAGATTTTCTCTCAAGAGGTGCATATTTTCTGAGCCAGAGGGGGAGAACACTACAGATTGCTGAAAAAACTGCCCACATTCAATACATTTGTTGCATTATTAATGACGATAAAAGCAAGAGGTTATAAACATTTTCTTTTCTACGTACTAATTGTAGCTGACCTTAGCTTTAAAAAAAAAAAAAAAAAAAAGAGTACAAACAAACCCAGTAAGCCTAAAATGTAACTGTCAGGGCAAAACTCTCTTCTTGACAATCCCCAATGCTTTCACATATATCATTTCTAAGAGTGCTGCCAGAGCCAAACCATTTGGGACTAGAATTATAGCAGAGATTAGCAGGATTCTGTTCCAAGAATATCTTTATGGTGATCACTTGTCACTTGTCATTACAAATAAATCCTATTGGTCTTCTTTCCTCAGTCTCATCCTTGGCTTACTTACACTTGAGAAATCATTCTTCTCTTTTACCAGCAAGCAAAATTCAGGTTGCTTCTTCAAGTGGCTGCTGG